>CAUYQG010220955.1:0-17908 GCA_963574415.1 Tarsius wallacei
TCCATCTTCGGCACTTCTTTATGAGCGTCCTCTGGCTTTGTTCACTTTTGAAGCTGGACTGTGGGTTGGGGCTGTACTTTCTGCAGTTTTGAGATTTAATTGAGGGGGAAGCTGTGATTCAGAATCTATCTGCAGATCCCAGTATTCAACAACAGGTGAATGGGCACACTGGAACCCACTTCCCACTGCCTTACAATCTCTCCATGCAGTGGGGTTTAGGTTTGCTCCCTGGAATCAAAGGAGGTAAGAAAAAGGAAAATAACAGAAGAAGGGGGAGTCAAGAGGAAGTTGGAGAGAGAGAAGAGAGAGGGAAAACAGACATACATACCAACTAACGAATGAAAAGAGACACAAGGCCAAATAGAGTAAAATACAAACAAACAAACAAGATTCCCTAAAGCATACCAGTAATCACACAAAGACAGTCCAATAAAATCATGCCTTTTGATGTTGTTTTCCCCAACTCAAACAAGTAGTCTAACTCAAAAAGCAAACAAAAGTGAACAAAACAAATAAACAATAAACAATAAAATCAAAAATCAAAATAAGAAACCAGACTAGCTCTGGTGTCTTTCTTGAGTGTCTAGAGTCTCTTCAGCTCTGATCTCTAGCCCCTCCCCTTTGTTCTCATTTCAGGCAGAAAGATTTACTCACAACTTGGGTTGGTTCCCTTGGCTTGCTGCCTGAGAGGTCTGCCATAGGACTGAATTGTCTGTGTCTGATTAAGCATAGGGGACGGGCTTCTGTCTCCTGTTTGGTGAGGTTACCTCAGAAATGAAGGTGGAGGCTGCTCATAGATGGGCAGGGCAATGCAAATCTCTGCCTGGAAAATGGCTGCAGTGGGTGGCTCCTCTTTCGCTGATCCTTTCTCTCCACCTGTCCTTTCTCTTTACTCATCCGGGTCGTGGATAATCCACTATGACAGGCTATGGTGGTGTGTGTCTGGTTTCAGGCACTAAGAATCAGCGATATAGCTGGGCGCTAAATTTGGTGTGCCACCAGTGTCTTAGGGTGAAAGAGGGAGCCTGGAATTCCCAGGGGCCAGAGCCGAGAGCTGAGAGCGGCTGTTCACTGTTCAGCACCTCCTTAAGACGTACTGTTCCCTTACACAACCATGGGGTCTTAGCTCCCAAGTTGGAGGTTAGGCAGAGCTGGGTGGGTGAGTCACTGCAGGTCTCTGCCTGGTCACAGGGCTCCAGCTGTTCTCTGGTCAACTGTAGTCAGGGGCAAGTTGGGGGAAGTGGAGTGTGAGACTGCTTGGCGCCTCAGCCAGAGTGGGGACTGGAGCTTCAAAGTGTGGATGGCGGGCAGTGGTAGTGGCTTTGGGCCCTGCGCAGGGCACTCCAGCCAGGAATAGAGCTGGTGTCTCTGAGGGATGGGCGCCTAGAGCCTCCCTGGGTGACAGCGGCTTGAGATGGGGCTGGGCGGGGACCCGGAACCCAGGGTGGGGACCCAGAACTCTGAGAGTTGAGCACCAGCCATGGCTTTGGGTGCTTCAGCCTGGGCAGTGGCACAGAGCCCAGAGGCACGGGCACTGGGAGCCTGCGTGGGCAGTGGCAGCCTTGGGCCTGGTGGGGTGCCCCAGGAGGGAATGGAGCCTGTAGTTCTGAGGGGTGGGCATGGAGGGCTTCCACGGGCTGTCACAGCCTGAGACTGGGCTGGGCACCCAGCCAGGGAGGGAGCTGGCAGCGGCTGAGTGCCAGGCAGATCAGTGTATCCAGCAAGGGAACCCAGATCTCCACAAGGTGGTATCTGAGGGTCCCTACAGGCGGCAGCCGGCGGCTTGTGGCCAGGTGAGACGTTGTAGCTGGGGAGGGAGTTGGGAGCTCCACGCGGCTGGGGCCCGGGGCTGCCTGGGGTGGAACAGCAGCGGCAGAGGGGCCACGGTAGCCAGCCATGCGTGGGGCCAAGGGTGCGGCTGGCGGTGGGCGGGCGGGGGGGGGGCGGCTTTATGGGAACTCAATTTCTGAGAATCTCACTGTCCCACCTGTGCCGTCACCATCTTCTAATTTTTTCCCACACATCTTTTATTACCCTACCCAAATTACTATGTAAATTAAGTAGAAGAGCTGCCTAGATGTGTATAGCAAGAAGAGGAGGTCATAAGTTAAGGAACAGATTATCAAGATCACAGAAAACATGTTGATATTTAGATAAAATATATCAAAATGTTAAAAACTAGGTCATATTAATAACACAAATAACAAAATGATAAACATAAAATAGAGAATTAAAATATGATATAATAAAAATCAATATGAAAAAATATTTAAGTAACAGCGCCATCGGTGAGTAGCTAGTGAGCTCTGCCAAGGCAGCGATCTATCAAATTATTATGTATGTATCCTGATAGTAAATATTCCAGACTTTGTGAGACACAAATAGTCTCTGCCAAATATTTTTTCGTCTTTTTTTTCTTTTTACAACTATTAAAAAATGTAGAAACTATCCCTCAAGGGAAGGACCAGGTCTTATTTTTATATTCCCCACGTAATTAGTGACTTACTAAGCATAGATAGACGTACTGAGAGGTGGGCTTAATTTTTCGCTTATCTGAGTTATAAAACTGTGAAAAAGTAGCTTTGTAAAAATGAAAATAGGGACACAGTTTCCAAACTTGTCTTATAAGAATGCACAATTTCATGAGTTGGTTCCTCAGTTCTACATTTTTGTCAGAGTATTTCTTCAAACACAAATTTTCACTTTATTAATCTGTACTATCCAAAGTGTCGATATGTTTTTAAAAAGAATGAACAAATATCTCAAAACTAAAGCTGTCTCTGATAACTGCATGTAACTAGATGACAGTTAAGGCTTCATCTTGAGGCATATATTGACCACATCTTTTTAACTCTCAATCCTCCCTCTAGAGACACAAAAAAATGAGAATGACTTAAACCTCCTTGTTTGAAGACAGTTCACTAGGCATACGATTGGGAAAAATATTTAAACTTGAAAAGCCGTTATTATTCCTCATCTGTAAAGGGAGATGAACAGAGAATGGAGGAAAATTGATAGAACAGTTTGTATTGTCCCACTTGTTGGGGAAAGAGATGGTACCACAAAAATCAGTCCTCCCAGAAAATTAAGGGAAAGTCTCAGGATCTAATAGACTAATAGCCACTCCTTGACTGTTATTATGTGAAAGCATAATCCCAGATTCATCTGGGTTTGATTATAAGTGACATGGACAAAGGTATGTCTAGGCTGGAAAGGGCAAGAATCATCCACAATATTCTTTGAAATTAAATTGGTGTACATGATAATCCTAAATTTTCTGTTGGCTTATAAGAAGCTACAGATATTAGCTAGACACATTAGTCAATCCATTAGCCCTCAAGAGGGACTTTGGTATGAATCATGTGGCAGAATTTCTGGGGTGAAGTTCAAAGGACCACTCATGCCATGAAATTTTATGGAGGCTCAACTGGGCACCAAAATAGCCCAATGTGACACACTACAATGCCAGCATTTAAGTCACTGCTGCTCTTGAGGGCATTAACAGTTGTCATCACACCCCTCGAGACCACGAGCAGATTGAGCCAAGCTAACAACTTCCTTGGAGTATTGGATTACCTTCCAGTATTGGCAAGTGGGCAATACATAAATGTTAGTCTTCCTCCTTCCCACCAACACCTCACAGGATTTCCAGCATCTTACATAGGAAACAGGAAAAAGAAAGGAGAAAACTTTTGGAGGAAAAAGAAAATTGAAATTCAATTTTCAACTGAATTATGATACCTAAATTTGTTTGAAGAAATTTTAAAATAAGTCTAACTTGGTCTAGAATCAGTTATATGAACTAGATAAGACAAGAAGTTTCTCTCTTGGGAAAGTTTATAGTTGTAAAATGAGAGTTTTATTTTTGCTTCATTGACTTTTATGAATTATCATAGCCATGGAACACCCTATCAGATATAGAAAAAGAAAACAGTATTTTCCTGAAGTTCCACAATGTTAGAATACAGAAAACTCCAGAAATCCATAAGAAATTATGCACATTTAGAAATGCAGGAACCTAAAGGCAATTAATAAGTACGAAGAGGAAATGGGAAAACAATTACCTGTTTGAAATGGTAGTGAGAAAATCCTAAATCTGAGATTGCCTCTGAATCTCTTATAAATTCTGGCTTATCCTTGAAATAATAAACATACACGTTTCCATGGAGACTAAATCAATTTTCCCCACAGTCTGTAAGTTAACACTGAGATGTAGAAAAGCTTTAGAAACACTTCAGACTGAAGGATGAAGTATTAATACACTAGGCTGAAACATCACATAGCAAATATTGAACTGTACTTAACAGAGAGATCTGGAATATATGTTTGACAATGAGTTCAAATATCTTTCAACAGTTTGATGAGGATAGCCCAAAGCAAATGCAAAATGATAATAAAATAGGCTATAATTAAGTATATACTAGAAGTTCATGGTATGCTTCTAGAAGAACCAATTAAGATTATGATATATGTAACAGTTGAACAAACAGAGAGTCTTTGGTTTGAAATTTTAAGATTTAATGGTGGACATAACATTTTACATTTATCTTCCAATACTAAAGGTCTGTTACATAGACACATGAAAGAGAAATCAGTCTTATCCTGTGTAATTTCATAGACATTTGAGTACAAAATTCATTAGAATCTATGATAGGTATTAGTGACAGAGTTATCTAAAATGATAAAGAAAGATCTAACAACAAAGACTGTTCAATAAAACTGTCTGGTATGGTAAGGGCTTTCCATCACTGAAAGTACTTACAAATAAGCAAGACCCAAATGAAAAAATTGGGAGAATTCACTCACTGGATATAGAAAGTAAGGTTAGGTGGCTCTAGACCTCCTTGAACTCTAAGAATCCTTACTATTATTATACTTCATAGCCTTCCATGACAGTTATAAATATGGAGTGTTTGAAGGCAAATTTTCAAGCCATTTCTGTTTGTCTAAAACCTTAAGATTTTATTTTCAGCTTCTGAATTTTGTGCCTAAATTTACTCTAGTAATAGAGTTGCTAGTTGCTAGTTGGCCAAGGGTAAAATTACAGGAAAATCAATAACTTAGACTGTTTCATTAAGGAAGGAATCTCAAACTCAAAAGTTTGCTGTGGTCAGGTAGGTATTCTAAATTATTGTTATGGGCAAGTGATTTTAGCTTTCACTTTTGAAACATATCAGACACTTTTGAATAATCAATAGTTTTCCCAATATAGTCAAAAGACATGATATCCTACCAAGTTAGTGCTAAACCTCAATGTACTTTTTCATCACACATATTTGTGTACATTGGTTGTCTTTCTTCCACATTGGAACTCAAGGGTCAGGGACCTTCCATCTTGTAGTCCTGAAGGTCTAGGATAAATATTCCAATGTAGTCTTCAAAAGGGGGAAAACAAGGGAAGAGACTTTTTTTTTTTTCTTAAAAACCCTCTGAAGAATGAAACCCATCACTTCTGTTCACATTTTATTGGTGAGAATTTGTCACATCACTTGGTAAAAAGAGGGTTGTGAAATGTAGTACACATAGGTTGAAAAGCCACTTTTTTTTTTTTTTTTGAATTGGAGTCTCACTCTGTCGCCCAGAATGGAGTGCAGTGGCCACTCCTGGCCACCACAGCCTCGACCTGCTGGGCTCTGGCGATCCTTCCGCCTCAGCCTTCCGAGTAGCTGGAACTACAGGCGTGTGCTACCATGCCCGGCTAATTTTTTTTGATTTATTGTAGAGATGAGGTTTCGCCTGCCCAGGCGGGTCTCGAACCCGCGGGCTCAGGCAATCCACTCACCTCGGCCTCCCAAGGCGCGGAATTACAGGCTGAGCCACCGAGCCCAGCTAAAAGCCACTTTTCAATGGTAACTCCAAATAATGATTGGACAGGTAGCCATCTCTGCCACATGTTGACAAAAGATTTTCTCCATTATGAGCAAATCAATTATGCAAAAATGGTGATAAACAGCTCCTGGGATGAGACCTCAATGCAGTGACTTGGACTGTGTCACACTATAAAACATATTTAGCCACCAATCTCCCTAACCCCCACTCCTTAGAGGGGATAACTGCTGCAAGTCTCCAAGTGTTGACTCAAGTAGTACCTGGCACATAGCAGGTGCTCAGAAAATATCTATTGGCTCTATCAAAGAGTTCTAGATTATCAAATCTTTTACATTTTTTATTAAAGAAGGTAAGACATTTACATTTTAATGTAAAATCTATTGAATTTTAAAATTTGGACCAAATTAAAAAACAAAACAAAAACCTTTACTAGATAAACAAAACACTACTGTGTCAAATATACATCATAGGCAACTAATCTTCAAGTTTGTATAATAGTTACCAAGGAGCTATTCAAAAATGCTCCAAGCTTGATTTTTTCAAACTATTTTCTTAATTCAAGGGATAAATAATAAATTATATAAATAATATTGTCTGGGCTCGGTGGCTCAGCCTGTAATCCCAGCACTTTGGGAGGCTGAGGCAAGTGGATTGCCTTAGATCACGGATTCGAGACCAGCCTGGGCAACTTGGCGAGACCTCGTCTCTACAATAAACCAAAAATTAGCCAGGCGTGGTAGCGCATGCCTGTAGTTCCAGCTACTTGGAAGGGTGAGGTGGGAGGATCGCCTGAGCCCAGCAGGTCAACGCTGGGGTGGCCGTGAGCGTGCCACTGCACTCCAGACTGTTGGATGGAGTGGGACTCTGATTCAAAATAATAATAATAATAATAATAATAATAACATTGGTTCATTTAAAACTTTTTTCTAGGAATGTACAATCATACTCAGGGTTAGAAGAGTTTAGAACATTATCATCTAGGCGCAAATACTTGCTTAGGTATAATTTTAGATTCTGATGAGGACAAAAAATAGAATATAAACCAGAAAACATTGCTTCCCAGCTTAATTTTATGCTTGATTAAAGATGATGGAGGTATTGGAAAGGAAGGAAAAACCAAATTAAATAGAAATGATCAAGAGACTGCAACGTGTCCGTGGGCGATGTGACTTTGGCAAGGTTCCTCTGGTCTAGTTCACCAGTATTTGCTTGTTTGTTTTACCAACAAGAAAGCTTGCTGGTTTATCTCTGAACATGTTGCACAAGTTAAATGTGACATTTTCTTTCTCCTCTAATGCTGTCTCATTATATTGTTTCTGAACCAGTGCTATTCCTAATGCTTTTTCCAAAAATGGAAGCTTTGAAAGTAATTATTTTAAAAATCAGTCACGAGAGTTATTTCTCCTTACTTTTTCACCAGATGGCTGGCTCTGTGCAGTGCATTGCACTTAATACCAAATCTATCCTCAATGAGCATTCAAACTGGGTCAAAAGTGGTCAAAACATATAGTTTAGCTACTCCAAAAAGAGTCACCAGGGTCTTGCTTTCTATAGAAAAAAAAAAAGTCAAGTTGGAAATTTTCAATCACAAATAAAAAATCATAACAAAAATTAGAGTTTATTAAAGCCAAAAATAAATGCACTGTTTCATGTAGTTTTGGAGGACCCAAGTTACCTTTTGTAAAATTCTTACCAAACATTCCATTTTCCTAAATTTTTAACTTTGGCTAATCATCCAAGCAAGGTGCTAGTAGGTTCTGTTTGGAAACATGTTGCCTTTCACCACTAATTCAACAAATACCATTGAGGGTCTGCTGATGTGCTAAGCACCATCTTTGGTGTGTGGGCATAACTCCATACCTAACAGACACAGCCTCTCTACCTCGGAATTACAGTCTCATAGCAATGACTGTCACTGGTCATAGCTTAATGAAGCCTGACAATAGCTATGATGAAATTTGACAGGCACAGGAACAACTACAAAAACCATGAGGGGTCCCATAACCAAATGACTCTCCTTCCTACTGGCAGACAAGATAAACCTCTGTGGGAGGAATAGGTAGATAGGGACTGTGGCAGCTACAACAAGCCTGCAGAGCTACCACATAAGACTTTAAACCACTAATAGAGGGACTTGCCATCTCGTCTATTTCATTCGTTTTCAAGAGAAAAAAAACCAAGGACTCTTTCTAATATTGACTAATAAGTAGACGTGTGTTGCTTTCTATGTATTGTATTTTCTCATTAGCCTGTAGTTCCCAGACAGAAACAGTCACCCACTCCTTTTGATTCCCATGGAACTGTGTTGGTATCTCTAGTGAAATTCCATCAAATTCCACTTCATTCCATCAAATCCAAGATACCATCTACTAAAACAATTATGATTTAAGAAATACTAAAACCAGGAGGTACAGGTGAAGTGGAGATATGCATTTTAGAATAAATAAAATGCGCTATTACCTTCTGACTCATGTTTGAGATATTATTGTCTTATCTCCCCAGTAAATTTCAAGTCTTCAGGGGCAGGACTGGTTCTAGTTATCTTGTATTGTCTGATTCAGCAACTTGTACTTCCCAGACACTCAAAACATATGTTAAATAAAGAAAAATGAAAGTACAGTTTATCAGGTAGACCTAATAGAAGCCAAGTTTCCTAAATCCCAGTCTAGTGTTCTTCATACCAAATAATGACATCAGCAATCCCTATTTAAGGGGCGGTCAGGAGGAACTTTAACATAAAATAGCAATACTAAAACAGTTAATATAATACTTACAAAACAAAAAAAAACATGTTAAGTGCTGTCCTTATCTCCTTATCATTTCATTAAATGCTTCCCTTATCATTTTATGCTCACAATTGCCGAATGTCATGGATATCTTTAATGCCTCTGGTTCTCATCCTCTCTGCTCACATTTGTGCTCTGACTCTTGTGTGCTGGTGAAGCCCTCTGGAGTTCACCACAGTTACATTGCCTTTCTCTTGCTGTCAACCAAACCTCTGTGCCTTTACTAGCTGGGACACTTGGGGCATTCCATTCAGTCACACTTCTCAGGCAGATCATTCTGAGCTATTGTCAGGCTTCATCAACCTATGACCTGGAGGTACAAGGAGGTTATATCCCCCAGGCATTGCTTGCCCAATGGTGCTAGGCAGCTGATGGATGAATACCCACCTCTTCTTCTTAGGCAGATCATTCTGAGCTGCCTTCTACAGTTCTCAGGGAGGACTTTATAAACCCTCCACCCACTTTCCACATCAGGCTCTGACCCATTCATTCCTGACTTCCTTCCTTTCCAAAATAAACCACCCATATATAACCTCTCTTCTCAGACTCAGTATTTTGGGAGAACCCAAGCTAAGAGCCCTGTGAGGTGGCTACATGATTAACAGTCTAGGCTTCAGAAGAAGAGACTGAAGCCCAGAGTGGTTAAGTTGTATGCCCAAGGGCCCACAGTCAGGAAGTGGGACAGCTAGGATTGAAATCCAGGAAACCTGATGTCAGAAGCAAAACCTTTAACCACTCTTCCTTCTCTTTCCCTAAAATAAGTGAACGGTTTTTTTTATAGGAAGATATGTTTCTTCAAACTTAATCATAATGTCACATAATTATTCCATTGTCAAATACTATAAAGAATTACTATAGCTTAAGTAAGTACCAACCCTATGCTAGGTACTTTAGTAGATGTTATTTCATTACTTCTTACAACACTCTGGATGGTTAACATATTCAATATTTATTTTGCAGATGAAAAAGCAGGAGATCAGAACATGTCAGTAACTTGATAAAGTCATAGAGTTTATAAGGTCTCAAACAGGAATGACAACCCACTCATTTATTCATTGTTTAACAAATATTTATTGAGCATACACAGTGTGTGAGTCACTGCTCTGAGAGCTAAGTGCCTGCCTTCATGGTACCTGTTTCCTGATAGAGGATTTGCACAGTAGCTCCAACAAATCCAAGAATCACTGGATAGTGATAATTTAAGATAAGAAAACAGAGAAAGATAACAGAGTGACTAAATCTGGGAAGAGCACCCAAGCTAAGGAAACACCTAGAAGTTTCTCAATCTTGGTACTATTGACAATTTGGGACAGTTAATTCTTCATTGTGGGGGATCATCTATGCAGTGTAGAATGTTTAGTGGCATCGTTGGCCCTACACACTAGATGCCAGGAATATTCCCCAAGTCAGAACAACCAAACCGTCTCTAGTCATTGCTAAATGTCCTCAGGGGATATGATTGCAAAATCACTCCTGATTGAGAACTACTGACCTAGTGCAAAGTTCATCAGGTAGGTAGGAAGGCTTGGTATGTGTAAAAAGCAAAATAAATTCATACTGAGGGAAGAAGAGGGGGCAGAAGATGAGGTCATAAAGGTAGGTGCATGCCCCAACACTCAAGGACTCTTAGACCAGGAAATAATTCTGATTTTATCTTAAGACTTCTGGGGATCAGCATCAGCATGACATGATATGATCTATATCTTTTTAAAAATATTATGTTTATGCTTTATATCAATTATGTTTGTATATGACATATGAACAAATTTTTAAAATTAAAGAAAAGGAAATAACAGCATCACTATGAGCACTAAGTTTAAGTATCACTTCTTCCCTTAATATCGTAAGTTCTAAGAAAATTAAAACTTCTCTTTAGGAAATCTAGTCTCCAGGGATAAGATATCAAAAGAAATTACTTTTTTTTTATTCTGCTATGTTTATAAGTAAGCATAATGGATAAGAATTGGTCTTACAAATTATTGCAAATTAATATTTTGGGGATAGAGTACATTGGAGATACTAATCAGAAAGAATATTCCTGCTAACATGATAATTTCCTCTGACTAGAATTATCTAGAAAGATGACTGTAACAGTGAGGCATCTGAGTAAATAGAGTGATGATTATTTTATGATGATCTACATCTTTAAGGGGTCACCCTAACTTCCATATGGAGAATGATTTGGCAGGGGTAGAGTAGGAAAATTATGAGACCAGGAGTCCAGGCAAAAGAAGAGTGGATTAGAAAAAAATGACAGTCGTGAAGGCAGTGGGTAATAGACAGGCTCTTAATAAGTCTTGAGGCCGAGCTGGCAGGATTTGTTGACAACTTGATAAGAGAAAGGGAGGCTCCAGAATGAATCCTAGGTTATGGCTAGAGCCTTCGAGTTGGGTGGTGGCGTTTACTGGGATGAAGAAACTGGCAGGAGAAGCAGGTGGTGAAGGCAGGAGAGAATTCCAGTCTCTGGCTGCTCCACAGCGCATATCCCTTTCCAAGGCCTTGCCTCCTTGGAAAGACATTTGCTTTCTTCTCAGCTACTTGGCAGCTTAATGACAGGATTTCCTCATTCACAGTTGGCTGCACATAATTTCCCAAAGCCTTTGTTTCATTATTTGACAAATGCAGTTTATAACAAATAACTATTGAGTGCCCACTCCACTCAATAAATTGTCCCCATTCCTGGCATTATTTCTCAATTTTGAGGTGAGAGCATTTGTTCTTTCACTGAATGTTGAAACTGGGAGTATAAGGAAAGAAATGAGCATGGGTCCTGCCTCCATTTGAAAGTGTAGATGGGCGCACTACACTGTGTCCACATACTTAAGCTCAAGTCAATCCCACATTAGGTTAGGGTCAGCCGCAAGCAAGAGTAATTGCAGGCAGTCTGGAAGGCAGTAGTGAGGCAGTCACCATCTTTACATGCTGAAGTTTGATGTGGGCAGGTGTGTGATAACTCACACACATTCTCTCTAACTGTGGGCTCCTCTCTTGGCCAGGGCCATGCCCTGTTCTGCACATCCAGTGATTCCCTCTGATTGTCTCTTCCATCTTTTCTGCACCCTGGGCCAGGAGCAAGTGCAGCTCTGTGGAGACGGGCACCAGCTTCTCCTGCAGGTCACCTGCATCACTGAGCATGAGACTGAAGACCTGAGAGACTGATGCAACTTCTAAGCTTCCCGTTGTCTCTCCCACTCATGTCGTCCATCTTCCCTGCTCAAGTGTTGGCCTTGCTGAGTTTTGGACCCACCCCAAATATAGAAGTGGCAGGACTATGTATTCTGTTTAATCAGCATCCACATAAGGTGTGTAAGATCATGACTGTAATAAAACCTAAAACCCTTACTCTGTGTTGCCTATAGTGGTTCTGCCTGCCTGATTACACATAGCCTTACTGATACAATAGGTGTCATGTCATCCATCTGGCCCTCGTGTGCACATGTCATTAATGTAAACTTGCATCTTTAATCACATTTAGATAGCACATACCATGTGTCAACACTGGCCCATTAACTCAGATAAATCTCACAGTACCAACCTCACACTTCTTTTATCATTCCCATTGCTGATGAGTAAACTGAGACCAACATTAAATGATATCCCAATGATACAAACCAGGCAGTCTGGCTCCATACACTCTGCTTACAACCACTCTACTCAGCTGTCCTTGACTAGGCTGATTTACAAATGTTTTTGTTATTATGATTGTTGAATAGTCACTAAGCTCAATTATCAAGAGCTCTTAACCCTTGAGCTTTTCCAATCTCTATCTGGTGTTCTACACTACCCAAGTCTCAGGGTCACCCTCATCTGTCCCAAGATGACTTCTCTTCAAGGTTCCTAGGGTTGCACACGTGTCTTTTCCTTTCATGGTGTCTTGTCCCTGTGGTTCTTTGCCTGAAACATAATGTCTTATTATTACTGCCTGGAAAACCCCTAGGCATATTTCCAGGGCCAGTTCAATTATCTGTCTCACCAGGGCATCTTCCTTAATTCCTTCCTGCAGGCAATGACCATAGCATATGTAATAGTACATCATATTTCTTTATATCTGAGTCAAGTTCCTCGACTCCCCCCCACCTCCACAACTTTCCCAAATGTGTAAGACAAATCTTATTCATCTTTGATTCTCCAATGACTACCCAGTGCCTGACATGATTGTAGAAGGTACTTAATAAACGTATTTGTTCCTCAGCCAAAATCTATTTTACTGTGTTGAAACTTCTTTCAAACTTAAGATCACTACTTAAGAAAAAAATCTTCCTGTGCTTTTATCATGTGTGAGAGATGCATTCTTCAACTTTTTCTTTGCTAAATACTGATTGGTGCATTTTTTAATGAATCAAATGTAAAGATCTTGAAAATGCACACAAATTCACTCAAGTTTAGCTACACAGAAACTATATCCTTAAAGTTGTAGCTGTTGTAGGCTATTCCTCCAAGAGAGCTATCTAGCACAGACATACAATTTTAACTTTATGGTGGGTGAACCTAGATCAAGGTACAAAAGTAGTTGGGAAAAAAAGCCGTGCACCATAATTGCAACAGATAAGTTTAAAACTTCTCTCATGTCATCCTCTAAGCTTCAGGGCCTATTTTCTCTGTAAGCATTAGGATCCAATCATCTGGAATAAATACATCAAGGACTTCATAAGCCACAGATCTCATAAAATTTTCTCTCACAAATGCATTGTTTTAATAAATGTCTTCAAAGCCAATGGTGCTGATTTTATGATGTATATTCAGATAGTCAATGAAAAGGCTGCGAAAAGAGAAAGCAGCAACCAAAACCCTCCAGTCGATGAGTCAAATCATAAGCAATGTGCAGCTTTATAAACTTGGCTGAGTGCAAGTGAATAGTGAACTCACAAAAAAGATGGTTACAAGCTCAATGCTTGCATCCAAATTCGATCCAAATCAGAACAAGCTTCTCACTTCACTGGGTACTGTGTTTTCACATTGTAGGCATCTAATAAATATTTACTAAGTGCATGAATGTGTCCGTGGTGCTTTGCCCCTCACCTGTTTTCCTAATATTAAAATATATGATGAGTTTAATTATATCCCTTTCACATGATTCACAGTTTGAACTTTGGTGAAAACAACACATCTGGGCAGTAATGTGGGTAATTCATTCTAGGAAAAATATACAACCAGAGAGTTTGATAAACTTAGCTTTGCAATAAAAGCATTTAAAAAGACTTTTCAATTCCCCTTCTCAAGATTATTCTGCTTTATGAGACTTTGTGAACCAAGACCTCACATGGACAAGGAAGGGCTGAGTGCAATTCCCTTTTTTGGAGTGCTTGCCAATGGGGGATAGAAGGGCCAAAAGAAGCCCAGAACACTGTTCCATTTACATTTTCTTAGGTACCACTCATCACAGTCAACCATCATCACATAGTATTTGTTGCATCTGACACTAGGACTACCAAGAGGTCATCTTTCAACTTGATTCTAGCTGTCATTTCTTGTTTTAAACTACTAAATACATCTACCTTAGACCAAGAGATGGTTCAATTGGGCACATTTTATATTCTCAAAGATGGAAGCATGTAATCAAAGATGAATTCAAGTTGTCAGGAAATTGTCTGTATTATCCCTTAAAATAATAATAGTGAATTAGAAGGATTAGCTTTCCTATTTTCTTTAAAAAGAAAACCATGGACTTATCATTTTAAAAACAGAGACATTCAAGTTTAAAAAGTATTCAATCTTAATTTTTTGTCATTGTTGTTTTATTTATTTATTTTACTCACCCCACCAGGTATTTGAGTTGATGATGTATGCATTCAGCCAAAAAATTCAATAGGATGAATGTAAGAACAGCCTAAGCATCAAAAGTTTCCAAAAGCTTTTAGAAAATTATCATCAGCTTTCCGTAGCATTATCCAGTGTCAATGTCCATTCTAGGTGTTGAACAAAGCAAATGAAATGAACTATACCCTAGGCTTTAGGAAAATATAATACAAACAATACTTCCCCACAGTTTTAGATAATAATGGTATTACTTTTGTGGGGTAATAATCCTAACAAATGTAACAATTTAAGGTCATATGTAATCCTAAAAATGCATTTTTTAGTTGTTTTTGCTTAGATGACCTTTGTCCTTTCTTCTTCAATTTTCATTGTCCCCTTCCAATCAGTCCTCAAGAATGTGGCAGATTGTATTTTCTTAAGATAGTCACTACAATATCTTCTATCCCATATTTCTTCTAAAATCCTGCTGCTCCATCTATCAAGATATGGCATCTATGCCCCCTTCCCTTGAATCTAAATTGGACTTTGTACCAACTCTACCAATATAGTAGAAAAAATGCTATGTGATTTCTAAGGTTAGGTTATAAAGATGCAATGCACTTCGCCTTTGTTCTTTTGAAATGCTTATTCTTGAAACTAAGTCACCATACTGTAAAGAAACACAAGCAGCCTGTGGAGAAGCCCATTGTAAGGAGAATCAAAGCTCTCAGACTCTCAGCCCTAGTTAAGCTTCAAAGTGACAACCTATATCTATTTGAAAGTCATGTGAGTGAACTATCTTAAAAAGGGATCCTTCAGATCCCTTGAGCTACTCCAGATAATCCCACATGGAGCAGAGACAGGCCATTTCCATTAAGACCTAACCAGACTGCAAATTTTTGAGCAAAATAAATAATTGCTGCTTTTGTAAGCCACTAAATTTCGAGGTGGTTTGTTATACAACAATAAATAATTTAAAAATCCTTTCTAGTGGCTGTGCAATCTGTTATCATTCTACTCCTATCACCAATATTCTAAATTCAAGTCCTTATCACTTGCCTAGAGCACTGAAAAAACTGACTCTCTCTCTTCCCTTTAGTCTCTCCCTGGTTAATTTTCATTTCCACAATCCATACTCTATCTCGCCAATTTACACCTTATTTATATTACTCTCTTTCTCTCTCTCACTCTCTCAATAATACAGAAAAAGTTCAAACTGTGATCTGAGAAGTTTTAAACATCCATCAATGGTTCTCAGTTCTGACTGCCCATTAGAATAACCCAAGGAGTTTTTGAAATCAATGTCCAAACCTCAACGTATTGGTCTAAGGTGCAAATTAGTCATTGGTATTTTTGAAAGCTCTCTAGATATTCTAAAGAGTAACCCAGTGAAACCATTGAAGCTACTGGGTGCAGAAAATAACAGTCAAGAATGGGTATAACCCAACACCAATATTGAAGGTATGAGTAAAAGATGATAAAGATGACGGATCTGAAGTTTTCAGAGTAGGAAGTAAAGCAGAAGATTAAAATAACAAGCAAAGGAAAATAACTAGAAAGAAATATCAGGAAGATACTAAAGATAGTTCAGAATATTCATGAATTTCCCTTGTTGTTTGGTTTTGTTAAAGTAAGTTAAAATGGAGAACAGGCCTGAAGAATCCCTGGAGACAAAGTCAGTTAAGACTCATAAGTGACCTTAACCTTGCTTGATTTGCAAACATAAGTGAACTTAACTTGGGCTATTTCTTGTAAATGCCTATTTTTAAAAAATAAACTTAAGATCAACAAATCATAAGTTGCAATTAACTTATAGTTATATGAATGGGAAATTTCCAGCAGATTAAACCAAATATGACTACTGTATAACTATAAGCAATCAAATGTTTTCTTTGTTTTACTTTCATGTTCATTCTATAAAAACCTTGCCTTTGTGCTCCTCTGTCAGAGTACCCCAACAACTTCCAGTTTGTAGCTGCTCAATTCATGAATCATTGTTTGCTCAAATAAAATTTCATAGTGCCTCAATTTACCTTTTATTCACTTATTGTAATAAAACAATCAACATAGTTGGGGATTTTTTCGTTGTTTTTTTTTTTTAAATCTTGAGTCAAATTTTCACTCAGTCACCCAGGCTGGAGTACAGTGGCATAATCACAGTTCACCATAGCCTCAACCTCCTGGGCTTAAGGAAATCCTCCCACCTCAGCTGGGATTACAGAATCAAAGTCTCACCTTGCCTAGACTGATCTCAAACTCCTGGGCTCAAGAAATCCTCCTGCCTTGGCCTTCCAAAGTACTAGGATTACAGGCGTGAGCCACCATGCCCAGTGATCAGTATAGTTCTGATAGACAAAGTTGATTCCAGAGTTGGAAGAAAACATATATGAATTCATTAGGACATGATTTTGTTTTACATGTCAGCATATTCCCCAACCCTAGAACAATGTACTTATTGGTTCAACAAATAAATATCAAGGGCCTACTATTTGTTACCCATTATGCTGGGAATATAGCAGTGAACAACACTAAATCTTTGCCCTCATGGAGCTTATAGTTAAGTTGAATGTAGCAGATAATTAAAAGATAAACAGATGAAATAACACTTCAGAGGTTAACAAATATATGAAGAGAAATAAAGCAGCAAAGGGAAAAAAGGAGCATGAGGGTGGGAGTAAGGAATTAAACAGGAGCATTTTATTAAAGGGGTGAGAAATGTCTTCACTGGTAAGGTTTCCTTTGAGCAGAAATCTGAGAGAAGTGAGGGAGCCAGTCATGGAGATAGCTATCTGTGAGAGTGGGGAAGGAAGAACAAAGAGCACACGAAAACATGAATGAACATGATTGAAAAGTACTCAAGGAGGCTGGTATGGCTAGAGTGGAGTAAACAAGGTGGGAGGTAGTAGAAGATGAGGTCAAAGAGATAACAGAAGCCAAAAGAAGGAGTTTCAGGAATGGAAAGGAGAGATTATGACCAGCAATGGTTCTTTCCCCTTGGAGTATGAGATCTCACAATTAAGTTGATGAACTTGCCACCATGTGCTTACATTGGCAGCACTGCACAAACAACTTGGTAAGGTTTCATAGCTTTGATATATCGGTGTCTTACAGCTGTATTCATGTCAACATGTGGCGGTGTCTTGCTGAGTGGAGCTCATTATTGTTGTTGCGTGTTTTTGTGTGCCATCATGAGAATGTCAGAACTTGAATTAGAACAGCAAACAAACATTAAATTTCTTGTTAAACTTGGCAAGAATGGAAGTGCAATCAGGAACATGTTAGTTCACGTTTATGAGGATAATGCCATAAAGAAAACAGCAGTGTACAAATGGATTAAACATTTCTCTGAGGTGAGAAAGTATCACTGATGAAGAGATGTCAAGAAGCCAATAATGAGTAGAACTGATAAAAACATTGCAAAAACCCATCGAATTAGGTACCAAAATTGTCAGCTGACTGTGAGAAGTATAGCCAACCAAATAAACATTGATAGAGAAATAGGAAAATCTTAACTGAAAATCTCGTCATGAGAAAGTTGTGTGCAAAAATGGTCCCAA
>CAUYQG010220957.1:0-19542 GCA_963574415.1 Tarsius wallacei
CGGGATGCCCTCTTTCTTCTTCTTGCTGTCACCCTGAGCATTTTCTAGTTAATTTTAGGTATGCTGGTAGAGAATAATAGAGTACAGCCAAATTAATATGTGAAAAAACCTTATCATTTGCTTCGGCAGTATTTTCTCCAAACCTGTAAGCACTTCTTAGAAATGAACCTACCCACAGAACAGAACAGGGCTCTTATCCAAGGTAGACCAGTAATATTCTTTTTCCCTAAGAATTAGGAGCAGATATACAGGGCTTCACTAGAGATGCTTGGAAGGTTGAGGATCACACCAGGCTTGAATTCATAATGTAGGTACAGCAATAATGAACCAATGAGGCACGACGTGGGGAAGACTAATGTTTTACTAACTTCCTGCTTGAAGCTCAATAACAAATGTTTTATCCTCATCAATATTGTTGTGTATTTGTCTAACCATTTTGTGTCTATATTTTGTGATTGCAGCACTATCTGTTTCTGGTTCAGTGCTCCATTAACTGTCTTTTTCACGCCCAGAAATCCATAAACATTGATGTTTCTTACTCTGGCTTCTACTCTCAAACCAATCCACATAATTTTTCCCATGTTTAGTTTTAAAAATTTTTAATCACCAACTAAATTCTTTTTCCAAGGGTTTTCTTTCTTTACACTCACTTGCATGTGCTGATTCTTATATGGGCAATGTCATTTACTCTTTCACTGCCAAAACATGGCTCAAGGCTTTCATCCCAGATATTTCATGATTGACCCAATTATGAGCAATATCTGACAATCAGTGGACATATGAGACTATGTTAGGGAATGTGAAGAGTAACAAAAAAAAGAAAGAGAGAAATTAGGCATGTTATGTCTCACTTCATTAATCTTTATTTCAACCTAAGTCTATAATCTTTGCGATATGCACTCAAGTGAATAAATCACACAGATTTTAAATTAGATTAAGGACTAGCACTAGGAACTAAAATTAATATTGAGAAAAATAATATAAAGAACATGCATGGGGAAAATTGTAGATAGCTTGAGTATTAAAGAAGTAATTCCTTGGGAAAATATTCATGTTTCGATGTAAATGTATTTTTTTTATATATGCATTCCTCTCCAAGGACAGATTATGACAAAAGAGATATACTTAATAAGCACTGGTTGACCAAATGACTGCATTGATGAATCAACTAGAACCATGTATGAATTAACCTTATAACTGAAACGATATGTCACCTTAAGTTGGGCTACAAGCTTTAACAAAAAGAACTTTTTTTAACATTGACTTTTCACTGCATACAAAATAAAATAATTCAATGTCTTAGTTTGGCATCCAAAGCCTCCCATACTATGAATTCAATTTTGTGTAAATCTTCTATTATTCTTTCTTTGTTAATATTTTAGTCAGCTTTCTCTCACTTAGGTATGTTTTGTGTTATTCGGTTTTTAAACTGTCACTCATTCTGATTGCTCACTTCCAATCTCCTTTGACTCCTATTCATTATTTAAGGAAAGCTTTAAATTATGTGGTATGAGTATATGCATCACATGTGTGCTTGTGTAGTTATATATGTATTTGTGTATAAGTACATATATAAATCAAGGCTAGAGTGTATTTATTTGGTAATTGGGAAAGAATTGATTAGGAAGCAGTAGAATGCATATAAGAGAAAGAGAGAAGGAAACAATTGACTGAGGATGACTTTTGAGGATTTGGGAGAAAATGAGATCAAAAGCATAAGTGAGATAATTAGCTTTGAATAATAGAGGTATTTCATTCAACTGAGACTAATGACCATGGATGGGGATTGGGGAAGCTATGGAGATCATTAGCTTGGGAATCGGTTTTTTACTGTATTAACTTTGAGAAATTAAATTTTAGTTTTCTCCACAAGGTACAGAGAATGGATCTTCCTAGAATGAAGAAAGTGTGGGCTTAGATATTATGTTGCCATTAAAAATATCTGGACAATATCACATAATGTCCCAAGGGTACTTCAAGCTGCGTGTATCAGAATGGAATTAGAATTTTTTTGGCTCAAGATATTCTATCCTGGTTAATGATTCCAGATTCCACTCAATCCATGAAATCAGAAAACTATCACTAGCCATGCTTTTTTTCTTATTCTACATTAAATTTATGCTTGGATCTTCTCAAGTCCTTTTTAATTTGACCCTGTTCTTATGTTTTCAACCCTCATAGCTATCCAGACTCTTGATATTGCTTGAATAAAGGTATCCCTGCCTTAAGTATTATTGTCAATCCCTAAATCTTTATCCTCTCACTTTTTATCCCAAGCTCATATCTAGGTACTAACAAACATTCTTTATTTACAAGAGAAATTTTGGTAACAACTGTTAAGATAGTACACTTTTTAGCCCAATGCATTTATTTACAAGACAATCACTTCCATCTGAGTTTGTGTTCCTTAAACACAATCTCATATGCTTAGCATCAATCTATGGTAAAACATCAAAACAATTGTTAAATAAACAATATATGCATTTTCCAGGTCAAATATAGAGAAATGTCTATCTCAACACGTTCTATAAAGCACAGCGCTTAGCATATAGTAAATGTTCAATGAATATCTGTTGAATTAATTAATATGCCATCCTAAGTATGTTGCAGAAATATACTGTGAGACTAAGGGATATCCTTTTGTAGAGTTAAAGGAGAATAAGGGTGTAACTGGTATCGTGCAGTTAAAAGCAGGGAGCCATTTTCTATTCAATAACTTTGCTCGGCTGAAAATTCTTATCATGCTAAATAGTGGGCTCTGTTAATGATCAAATCCCAAAACTTTTGAGTCACATTAAGTCCATTTTACAACTCTAATTTCTACCTCCAGGAAAGGCAAGTCTTGTAGAAAAGAAGTGGAGAGGAGACTGTTCTACTTTCACAAATACCATCTGCCTCCATTTTGTTTGTTCCCCTCCAAAGGCATTTCCTTGTGTCATTGCCCTTGGCAAGCAGTCTGTTCTTTTCTTTTAAGTTAGTCCTAATTTAATTGCTGGTTGTGAAGGATCCCACATGGTTGACTGTGAAACTGCTAGGCTCTTTTTGTTTGTCATCACCATATATCTAGAAGGATGCATATCACAGCTAAAAGTCAATTCCAAGCAGCTCTCATTGGCATCAGTGATCTTTCTGAGATCTATTGTGACTTCTAGCTGCCTTCCAGGTGACAGCATCAATCCTCCATCTTCTGATATCCAAATAGCTTCCTTCTTCACTTTGTTGATGCCCACCAAACCTTCAGTTCTTGTTTACATTGATCTTTTGGGATCAAAAATCTGAGAGAGCTGTCCTTACTCCCTCTCCTTGAACTTACCACTATTTCCTCTCAATTACTGAAACAAACAGGCAAATCACCAATAATTGAACTGTCCAGCCAAATGAGGAAAATCAGAACTACTATGAGATATTTTTCTAAATAAAAATTCTCTATGTGTAATAATATATAATGAACAATAATCTATCAGTTAATGTATCAAGTAAGAAAGTGTGTCACATATTTAATAATGATAAAATTTACTATTTTAGGGTTTAAGACTGTGCAGACAGATGTCAAACAAAAAAAAGCTTGACTTTGTGAACCTCTCCTTTTTAATGTTTAATTCCATCCCTATTTTAAAGGAAATTTAATTTAAGAGAATTATATCCATATGATTCTAGTTCATTTGTATTTAACAGATCAATGTGTTGTTTTACAAGGCCTGTTTGATGTCAAGAAAGCAAAGTGAGTCCCTTTCCCCCTAGGCTTTTGAAATGCATTTTTTCCCTTAGAAGTATTTGGCAGTTTATAAATCCCAACTACCAAAGACCAAACTTTGGTTTTAAATTCAGAGCATTAAAACATGAAACAACATCCAAAAGGGCACTAAATTTCAATTGAGAAAATAGCCTTTAACATAATGATTTTTCATGTCTTTGTGCTTATTTTAATTTTTAATTACAAATCCAATTTCTTAAGCAAAAGAAACATCTTAGTGAAAGAATTAGAGGAAAGAGAGCTTCATGATATTAGAAAAAGAAGAGTAATAAATAATTCATTAGATAAGAGAACTTTGAAAAGTTGATGTCTTTGCCTTTTTTAATTATCTCCTTCCATGAAGAGGAAACATGTTATATTGAGAAAAACATAGACTTTGAAGTCAGACCCCATTTATGCTACTCTAATTTAATAGACACATTAATTCAGAAAAATTAGAACCTTTGTTTCATCACTTTTAAAAATGTGGATAATATCACTAATCTTCAAATGTGCTTGATATGAGTTCATGCCTTTCCCTCCGTCTATCTTTCCTTTTGAACCAGAGGTGGATCTGACATTGACCTTTAATTTTGGAGCCTTAGAATCCTTCCCAATACACTTGACTTTGAGAAACATTTCTTAGAATGTCTTTCTCACTTTTCCTTTTGGAGAAGAAAGTGTAGGCTTTGCCAAAATTATGAATACATTTTTGGTATGTATTAAATAGACTATCACTTTTGAAGCAGATCAGGTTTTCTTCATTAATTTTGGTACCAGGATGCTCAGTGGTAAAATTTAATACAACTATTAACAACTCTAAAGAAAAACACAATCAGCTGGGTGTGGTGGCTCAAGCCTGTAATCCCAGTACTTTGGGAAGCTGATGTGGTGGGTATTGCCTGAGTCCACGGGTTCAAGAACAGCCTGGGTAATCTGGCGAGACCTCATTTCTACAATAAATCAAAAAGATTCACTGGGCATGATAGATTATGCCTACTTGCAGTTTCAGCTACTTGGAAGGCTGAGGTGGAAGGATCACTGGAGCCCAGCGGGTTGATGCTGGGGTGACCGTGAGCCTGCCATTGCACTCCAGCCCAGGCAACGAAGTGAGACTCCAACTCAAAAAAAAAAGAAAAGAAATATACAATCTTTATCTTATGTTCTGACTTTTTCTTTTTGCTTAAGTATTTATTTCCCCTTTAGTTTGATACACTTAACAATTTGTAATTTTGTGAGTTACATATATTTTGTAAGATCCTTTGGATCAGTTAGGGTAAAAATACATATATGAATGAATGCGCAACACAAACAGTTCTGAGGCAAGTACTATACATTGCAAAGAAGACTTAAAACTACCTTGAGAATACAAAGTATAATAGAGTAAGAGCAGAAAATCTGAGAAAAAGTGATCAGGACCATGTTTATTTTGAAAGCTAATATGGACTTCTCCCATCTATGATTTGCCAAAGCATTTTATATCTATCCCTTAAAATGTGGCTTAAAAAGTATATTCACTTTGGCACAAGTTTGGAGTCTTGTACCAAATTCTAAATCCAGACAGCTCAAGCATACAAGTACTCAATCAGCTTTACACCTGGAGTTTGGACAGGTTCACTGGGAAATAAAGTTTGAGATGTCACTTGTTCCAGGTCTACAAGGGTAACAGGAGGAGGAAGTAGCTATCTCTTTTCAAAACTCCCTTTGTTCTTATATTTTTCATCTTGACTCCATTCTACTGTGCTTATCACATTGTTTAATAAATAAGAAGTACAGAATAAATGTTTGCTGGATGAAAGAAAAATTGGTACTGATGATAATATTCTTATCGGATATGGCTATAGTTCTAATAATCTGGGCCCTAGGAAAATAAATAAGATTATTTGATGTGTTGGCCAATGTCCTAGCCCTGAGAACTTTAAAGCTCAGTTCCAGAAAGAAATATAAGATTTAAGAGCTGATCAATTTAGGAAATCTGGAAGAGAGCAGAGCAGGAAACTAGTCGTGCCATTTCTTCCTACACTTCCTGAATGTACTTTGCCTTTTATGTTCCCTTCACAAATCACCTTTTGCATTCTAGCAGATTAGTTAGTCTCTTCAACTACCTTCCTTCTTCTTCTTCCCTCCCAGTATCGCCTAACTCTTTGGGTCCCTCAGTGACTGTAGTGCTGGTGTTTATATGTGTTTGGAATAAGGAAAGGCTCATCTAAGTTCGGCAATTACGCTATTTACAACTGTTGCTATGTGCTAGAACATAGACCAGCATATGTAAATACAGTAGAATCTCTCTTAAGTACATTTCATTTAAGCAACCTGTGAGATTGATCAAAGCTCTCATTTCTTAATTTAAAATACTAACCAATGCCAGCAATGCAGTTCATTCATGTAGCTGCACATTTCTCTTAGACGTGAAGTTACTTTTTCTAGATGTACTCCTTATTGTAATTAGGTTATATAAATACACTAATGCATATAAGCATGAAAAAAGAGGTTATTTTAATGATTTGAAAAAAACTCAAACCCAAGGCATTAAACAAATAGACAAACAACTCCCCCCCCCACCCCCACCCAACAAAACCAAAAAGTAGAATTAGATGTGGGTGAGAGAACTAAAAAATGATTTAAGACTGCATCATCTTAAAAACAAAAACAAAACAAAAACTCCTCAGTTTTAACCAAATTATTTGCTTAACTGACCAACCACTGGTCCCAATTGTGCTGGTTGAGAAGTGTGCTCTAAGTATCTGGTGATGGAATGAAAATAATTGATTCAATTCGTTCATCCAAAACAATAGAACAGACGTTCAGCAAGCAGCCGATTGTATCAGGGCACATTTGCTCTCCTTCCAGCCTTAAGACAGTATCTTATTAGGCACAGCTTAACTGTACCCAGCCATGCATTTCTGAAGCCATAGAAAATAAGTGTTCTGCATAAATATTACTCTCCCCAAGAGACTGTTTAAATAGAAGGTATGTGTAATTTTGGTCAGATTTTGGAGGGAGGGGGTTCTCAAAACAACGAACAGTTTTTCACTCCTTCTTTATCCCACATACAGTGACCTCTTTTGATTTTCTTTTTTCTCTCAGCTGCAAACCCCAAATGACATACTTGAAATCTAGGGGTCCTTGGAACATTCCTTCCATCACACACACACAGTGCTTGTGTATAGCTGTGTTCCCTGGGTTCAGGCTCCTCGTCTGATGCCATCCACATCTTACTGTTTCTTTTTATTTCAGTTTCTTGTTAGGCTGTTGGTTCTCCATGATGCAAAGATGATAGAAGCGTGTCCAGAAACAACCTAACTAGAACAATGCTTATGAGATATATGGAATGAAAACTCAATTTTATTTCCATTCCTATGCCTTGTATCATGGCTTCTTTTCAAATGTCTGAACAGGTTCAGTTCTCCTGACAGCAAGTTCCCTATCCATATTTCCTGCATAATAACTCCTCACGATGACACAGTTTCATGTCTGGGTTTCAGGACATCTTTTGTAGCTCTACCTCTTATTGGCTCTTTCAGTTTCTTTTTGTTTTGTTTATCTTTGCTGTAAATCCATTCAGTATTAATATTTTGCATCCCATCTCAGCCCAATAAAACTTAAGGCACTGCTCATGTTTGTGATTCCTAAACTGGCTTCACCACAAAATTATCTAAGTTCCCACTCTGCTTAATGCTGCATAATGATATGCCAGCCTCATCACCTTTTCTTTCCCAGCTCCACTTCTAGAATCCTAACCAGGTAGGTTCTATTTATTCTGCTTTCCTAAGGTGTATTTTAAGAAAAAGCTTGCTGGAAAACAATAGCAGCCAAAATAAACTTGAAGAAAGAATAAAAGTCACATATGATCTTTAGGGAAAAGGGAAAAACAGATAGCTCTACCTAAGGGATAATATAAGTGGATTTCCATAAGAATCCTGTGTTGTGCTTTTGCCATTAAAATTATCCTCTTTTTCTCCATTTTGTCTCTGTTGATCACATCTATCTCCATGGCTTCACCATACGTGAGATAAGGACTATTCTCTGGGTTATAGAATTTTTATTCCAAACTCTTCTTTGATGTCTCACAGATTTCACACTTCATACGTCTCACAGATTTCACACTTCATACGTCTCAAACTGAACTCTTAATTTCCCCTAAAAAGTATTATACACCGCTGCCTTACCTTTTTCAGTAAATGGCATGAACATTCACACCATTGTTTAGTCCCCAAACTAGGAGACACTTTTGACCATCACCATTCAAGCTAATAAGCCACCAATTTAGGTCTGAATAAAAGATCACATTTCTGCCCATTTCCTTCTAATCCACTGTCCCATTTTACACTCTTCATAGCATTTGTCCTTAAGATAAATGATTTTTTTCTTTAGTGTCCATTTTTCCCAACTAGAATGCAAATTTGTAGAAAGTAAGACTTCTATCTGTGCTGTTCATTTTCAAACTGTTAAGTGCTTTTAAAAGTCCCAACATAGAGTAGATGCTATGAATAATTACTACTGATTGGCCTTTGCCATCCAGGTCAAATTTGCCACCATCATCTCCTGAACTTTTGCATTATCCACACTATATTCCTGCCCTTATATTCTTCAAAGCCATTCTTCACACAGAAAACAAAATGAACCTTTCTTTGGTAACAGAATACTTAACAGAGACATTTACTGTTGTCTTAGGAAAAACACAATGACCCAGAGCCAGAGACCACAAACTAACAAGCAAATAAAGAACAGGCATTACCATCTAGAAAGAGTGCCCAGCAATTGGGCCAACTTATCCAAGGGTTTATGAGACACGGCAATACCCACATTACCAAAATCAATTCCTCCTCCTAACTCCCTTTACCAAGTCTTTTGAGTCAAGAGTTATTGGCCTAGCATTAATTGCAGTGACATTTTCCTGTTATGAAAAAAAAAAGGGTATGTCTCAGGACCCCAAAGCCAAGTTGGCTCTTATCCCACCGAAGATACATGTTCTATTTAATGGCTTTAAGAAATATAAGCAAGAATGAGTTTAGGAGTCTGAAAGGTGGGGTGGAAGACTTTAACAGGAAGTGTATCCCTCATGTGTCTGGATATTGCTGTGAACGGACTTCGTATAGCCTCTTGAAGGACTCAGAACTCCCCTGAAAAAGCCAGCATTTGAAATCTTGTCTGGAAAAGGCACCATGGGTCGTCAATGTTGACTAAGGCAGTGACAAAAAAATTCTGATCAATTAAAAAATAAAATTCAATTAATTTATGCTCTTGCTTAAAACTCTATTGCTTTTCATGACTTTCTATTGCTTTTGGAAAAATTCCAACTTCTGGCCAGGATGGCAGCACTGGGCCACATGGACCTGTAGCAATTTTTATATCCCGCTTTGGTTCTCTACCCTCAAGCCAGACTGGCTTTCTAATTTTCAAATCCCAATGCATTCTGTTCTATCTCAGAGGACCTATATTTCACTTTTCTATTGTCTAGATTGTCCTTCTTTGGCTCTTTATGACTTGTTCCCCTAAAATTTATCTTAATTGGAACCTCTAAGATGCTTTAAGTAACACCATCTCCTCCTTGCATTCCCACTGGTTTTCTGATTGGACTTCCCTTGCAACTCCATTTCCTAGCACAGTACCTGAAACATAATACAGATTCCATAAATAGGTTATAAATGAAAGACTTGTATACTTGCCACTGTGAAAGAAAAATGATCTGAAATTTCATTTCTCATATAACTTTTTAACAGAATCTAATTTGCAAGCCTCTTTCTTGGAAGAAATTAGCATTTCTGATAAAAATATTTGATTTTCTGATGGAGTTAAATGTTGTTATGACCTTATAGGAGATTAATGACTCACCCATCTAGGAGACAAAGATCTTTTACTATATATTTTTTTTACTATATTTTTTTCTTGTCTCCAATCTAATATTCTCTAGCCATCTCCTTTTCTTATAAAATGTCCTTTCCAAGAAGGAATCTTGAAACAGACCTGCATAAGCCTCTCCACTTTCATCAATCTGGACTCAACTTTGACACGAACAAATAATTTGCCAAAAAAGTGCTGTTGTGTTTTTTAAAACAATTGTGGACACCCTATAAATATTGGCCTGCCTAATGAGGACCCATTGAAGTAAAGACAGGACTATGCCTGAATTAAAAAAAAAAAGAGTCACTCAACATTCTTTGAGATTATTTGTGTCTCTAAAATATTTTTTGATACTGTGATTAACCAGGGAGATTTTGCTGACATTCAAAAAACTTGAATAATTTTTGGAGCTCCTGTTTATCAAAATGGCATGGCCATTTTAAGACTATACTATAGGATTTTAAACAATTCAAGTTATTAATTTGAGTATATAGTTTGGTGAGGTGGAAACCACTCCATAGAATGTGGTTTACTATAGGGGATCTCTAACAATAAAGCCAGGTGCAGTGCAATAGGTTTCTGGTCAGTATTTTATGCCTGAAGAATCCCTGGATCTTTGAGGAATCACATGACTAATTATAGCTGACTGGTGTTTTATATTTGAGAAATTCCACGATAGTTTTGAAGAATCCCATGACTGGGATTATATTGTTACTTAGAAATGACCGAAGTCCTTAAAAAGGTTGGAATGAATGAGTAATTATATTCAGAAATGTTTTGGCTGCAGGAAGTTATTTTGTGTTTAGCCTGAAGGGTTTTGCTTGTATTTGTGTCTGTTTTTGCAATTATCTTTAGCTAATTGTATAATTGGTTCAGCAGTTTTCTGTATGTCTGCCTGTCTCAGTAAGCAGTTATTTTTAGTTTTTTATTTTTATGGCCAGTGAAATTCTTTGGGCAGCCTTATGCTCGGAAGAGAACTAGAATCAGGCGTCCTAAAGAACTTTAGACTTTCCTTTTTCATATCTACTCTAACATGGTTAACTAACCATTTTCTTTTATGTACAATATCCCTCTCAAAGATCATATAGATTGGGCTGGTTTGCCTTCTTTCTTATACCAATATTGAAATGAAATATTTATAGTTGTCGATAGTTTCTATATGTGCCTAAAACGTGTTTTTATTGATATCTGTTTTTGTTCTGTATTGTTTCATCTGTGTTTGTATATTTTATATTTCGATGATCTATTTACAACTCTGTCTTCTCAAATGGTATATAAGCTCCTCAAAATCAGAGGCTATAATTTATTCATCATACATCTCTAACACATAGTCGGTACCCAGTAAATGTTTATTGAATAATTAAGTCTGGTTTTTTCACAGTTGTATTCACTGCATAACACAAAACCTAAAATGTGGTGAGCAATTAGTGTTTGAATGAGAGATCTAAAATGAATTCTAGTACAACCTGCCCACATAAATGTCTTGGTTGATGTATTAGCATGAGTGGAGACAATTTTCTGCATTATACTCCTCCACTCCATCTTCTAACTATAGTCAACTACCTGATGTTCTTCCAGCAACATTTATCTTGGAGTTCTAATGTTCACACTAGTTCAAATTTCAACTCTTTGTCCTATTAGCTTATAAACTTCTTGAATTATCCTCTTTCCTTTTTTGGACTTTACCTCCAGGTCGGCTCATGGTTCTATTTACCCACCCTCAAGCCCCTTCCCACTGGCTTGCCTGCCTTAGGAGTTTCCTCATAAAACTCTAAAAATTCTAAGCCCTGAATCTATGGGACTCCACTGCACACATGCTGGTAGTAATTCTAGAGACTGGGAATTAGAGGAATAACAATGATAGACTGGGTGACCAGCAGAGCCATAGAATCCAAGACAATGTTCCATGTAATAATAGCATCCTGACAAATATTTTAAATGTTTTATGAGACCAGACTGTTTTTATGTTAAAAACTCCATAACTTAAAAATTTCAAGCAGTTTTTAGTGCCATAAAAGCAGAAGCTTGAATTTGCCTTTAAGATAAACCAACCTTCTTATTTCCAAATCACCCAAACCAACCAAATAGGCTTTTATTTGTATAAATGTGAAACAATAATATTATTTTGGAGTAGAAGAAATTTTGGGGCTATAGCTTCCAGGAGATAAAGTGCTCTATATAATAAAATAAAAAGTTGTTTTCATTAGGGCAGGCTTGTATCTCTAAGAAACATGTCTCTCTTAGGAAAATGTTCTTTATAGGCTGCAACATCCTTAAAAAATTATTTTTGTTTTAGAAAGTGTACATGTGTGATTGTTCCATTACCACATATTGCAGTAAAACTCCTAGAAAAATGATATTTATGCTTGCTGCATCCAATTCATGTCATCTCATTTTCTCTTAAAATATTTCTACTCTTCCATCAAAACTGCTCTCATCAAGGTCAACAGAGCCATCTATGCAGCTAAAGCCCATGGAACCTTATCATTACTCAGATTAGTCAATCTCTCGGCAGTATTGACACAGTTTATCATTCCTGGCTCCTTGATAAGCTTTCTTCCTTGACTTCAGGACATCAATTCTTTCCTCTGGTTTTATTCCTGTATCCCTGGTCACTCTTCAATCTCATCCTCTGGTTCTCGTTTCTCACAAACCTTTAATGTTCAAAGCCTCCAGAGCTCTCTTGGGTCCTGCTTTTTAATGTACGTTTCTGTTCCTCTCATTCCTTGATGTTCTTGCCCAGTCTCATAAGATTAAATACCCACATATGTATCTCCAGACCTTTCTTCCAAGCTCCAGCTTCATTTGTCCAGCTGCCTGGGTATCCTACCTTGGTGTCTAATAGGGATTACACAATTATCATATCCAAACTAAACTCTCAGTTATTGACAATCGTGCTTCCCAATTGCTCACACAAAAAGACCTTAAGTGATTACATAATTATCTTTCTCTTATAACTCACTACCAAGTTGTCTTAATGTTGGAAATATTCATCTGCTGCTCCTACTCTGACTCTGTTTTTGGTCATTTCTTGCTCAAATTACTGCAAGAGCTTCCTGGCTCCTGTCAATGCCTCTGCCCTCACTCTCTTAGAGTCTAATCTCAACAGAACCATGAGAGTGAATCATGAAATATGTATGTCAGATTATGCCTCTCCTCTTCCCAAAATCTGGTTTTCTATATCACCTGGAATGAAACTCCAAGTTCTTAACATTGCTTGTATGCCCAATATGCGTCTCCCATTACACCTCTGAATTTATTTCCTTATACTTTTCCTCTTGTTCATTGTTATAGTTAAAATCTAATGTCTTACTATTTTTCAGACTTATCAGTTAGACTCTCACCTGAGGATCTTTGCACTTCCTATCCCTGTTTCTTGAAACGCTCTGTCCCCAGATTTCCATTATGCTACGTCCCTTACTTCTCAATTTTTTTTTCTCAAAAGTCACCTTCTCAAATAAGGCTAAGTTGGATGCTCCCATTTAAAATTATATCCTACTCAAGCACTCTTTATACCTCTTACCTCACCCTTCTCTTCTCCTTTCTCCCCTATACAGCTTAACATTTTCAAAAAAGTTCGACAATTTATAGACATTTATTGTCTGCCTCCAAATAACAGAATAGGAGTTGGACTGGAGGTGATTACCTTCATTAATTTTGTTTATCATTAATTCTCGGTAACAAGCAAAAGTTCTCGCAAAAGTGAGTACTTCATGAATATTCTAAATAACCATATGAATAATGTCTTCAAACAATTTTTCACAAGAACCACATCCCAGCATGCAGCCCCAACTTTCTCTTTGAATGGAAGATATTAAAAAGCATGAAACCATACTGGTCTTTGATGTCCTGTGTGTGGTGTTATTCAAGAATAAATCAGCCAAACATTTGGGGAAGACTGACTTTCATTATTTTTTTTTTATATTCATTAAGTTTAATCACTATAAATGCATTCAACTTATAGAGAAGATACAAAAGATTTATTGCAATATACTTGGCTATTATGAAACTAGTTATTGCTTTTTATACTTGTATTTTCTTTTTTAAAAAGTATTTTCATTGACAAAATTGTACATATTTATGGTATACATGATGTTTTGATATATTACTCTATTGATTGATAAAAGTGAAGTGACTCCTCAAGATATTGGACAGAGTTTCCTCTGGAAGTAGCAGACTTTACTATCTTATGAAGAGGTATATCTTTAGGGAATTTTGGTGAAAACTAGATTCAGAGTCAAAGAGGCATGTTGGAAATCCTTCCCATTTCCAAGTAGATAAGTCACTTCCATTAGCAGGTACATGAACTTGAAAGACGGCCATAAATTAAGAGCAAGCAGAAAACTGACCTTGATCAGACTGAGACAAGTTAGGAGCTAGACATGCACTTACAGCAGCGAATTGTAAATGATTGTGTAGTGTCATTAAATATTTTAAATATGTTAGATTGCAGATAGGTTTTGTCAACTATTTTGTGTAACCTTGTTTTCACTTTTACTACATATAGAATGGAGAAAAGAATCTGCCTACACTTGAGCCAAAGAAATATGGAGGAAGGAAACTGCAGCCTGAGAGAATCTAGATGGTGCAGATGACATACTGCAGAGGAGGACAAACAGGACAGAAGTCTACATCAGACAGCAGGCTAGGAATGCAAGTGTGAGCCAAGACCGCTTTGTGGAACATGTTAGCACTTCCCAGGAATTACTATAATCATTGTTGGACAAGACTGTGATGATTCACTAAACACTCTAGAGAACAATCACAAGGATGGACGTCCAGGCTTTTATGACTGAGCATTAAAAAGGAATGTGGTGATGAGCCAATTACTTTGGAGAAGTTTATGTTATATGTAAAAATTTTTAAATGACTTGCGAATATTTTTAGGCAAGTATAAAGGACAAATTAAAAGGACAGAATTGATGACATGAGAGGCAACTTGCTTGTGCAGTGAGTATAGAATGGAAATTAACCAAAAAACATAAGGGAGACAATTCTACCTTTGAGACTTTAAATTGGAAAACAAAAGTTATTAAAAATATGGGTGTTAAAATGTAGATAGATGAGATATAAAGTAAATTCAAGCCTGATCACCTCTCTTCTCTAAAAGAGGGAAGTAATTTAACAGAATACAGGAAGGGAGACAAGGCGACGCATAGAAAATTAGGAGAAGTACTAAAATTTTAAAGAAATAACTTAGAAGTATAAAAAGAATAATAATTAGAAGGAGGCTTCAAACAATCATTTTCAAGATACTTTATTGAGAAATATTTACTCCTTTATCTATATATGAATATACTTATTTTCTGATGTGTGTGTGTATTTGTAGCTGGTTAGTAACAGAAGATTGGTGTTAAAACTTTACTAATAGGTTATAGAATTTATCTTCAAGCAATTCTCATACATCAGCAGTGATCATGGTAACAATATTTAATTATATCAGTGATTTTATAGTATACATTGAAGATGTTTATGAAAAATAAATGTAACATTTGGCAAGATATAATTATCCTTCAGATTTTATGAGTTATTCTTCATTATATATTTCCATAAATAGACCAGAGACATGTTAATGTCAATACCGCTACCTTTTTAAAGAAAACAGAAAAGATACACTTTTCTGAGTGCACTGTAAATAATTCTCAAGATTCTGAATAATCCTCGGTGTGGAGAGGTTAGAGCGATTTGAAGCTTACTAGTGGTAGACGTTGAAGATAATATTTCTGGGCCCATGTGAGCAATTCTGTCTTTTATATTGAAAGTGCTGGCATCAAATTTCATTTCAAAGAGTGTTTTAAAGAAGAATGACAACCATAGTATAGAAAACGAGCAATGCAAACACATAGGAAATCTGAACATACTTAGCATCTACTAAGAAATTAGTGATATATATTATTCTTTAAATTAATTAAAAATAGACACATGAATTCTATATTTTATTTGATTAAAATAAGTTTATTTTTTTAAGTTTTATTAATTGACATGATAGTTATATTTATAGAGTACAATGTGACATTTTTGATATTTTATGCATGGTGAAGTGAACAAATCAGCATAATTAGCATATATAACAACTCAAACATTTATTATTTCTTTGTGGTGGAAACAAATTCTCTTCTCCAGCTCTTTTGAGACATACAGCTCTCTATTGCTGACTATAATCACCCTAATACTTTATAGGTCACCATAACTTATTCTTTCTTTCTAATCGTAAATTTGTCCCCATTGACCATTCTCTCTTGATCCTCCCTTGCCCTCCTCCCCAGTCTCTGGTAACAGCTGTTCTATTCCCTCCCTATTTCAACATTCTTGTATTCTGCATATGAGGGAGAATGGGTATTTCTCTGTGTCTGGCTAATTGCACTCAGCATAAAGTCCTCCAGGTTCATCTGTGTAGCCACAAATGACAGGATTTCATTCTTTTAAATTCTAAATAGTATTCCATTAGGATTATGTACCACATTTTTTATCCATTCATCTTAGGCTGATTTCATCTTGGCTATTGTGAACAGTGCTGCAATAAGCATGGGAGGCAGATATCTCTTTCACATACTGGGTTTATTTCCTTCAGATGTATACCCAGTAGTGAGATTGTGGGATCAGATGGCAGTTCTATTTTTAATTTTTTGAGGAATGTACTAATTTACATTTCCACCAACAGCAAGGGTACTCTTTTATGCACATCCTTATCAACATTCGTTGTAATTTTTCCTTCTGTAATAGCCATTCTAACTAGAGTAATGTGTAATTTTTGGCAGCTTTGTCAAAAATCAATTGATTGTATCTGTATGGATTTATGCCTGGGCTCTCTACTCTTTTTCAATAGTTTATGTGTCTGTTTTTATGTCAATACCATACTGTTTGAGTTGTATATAGCTTTATATTATATTTTGAAGTCAAATAGTATGACGCCTTATATTTTTTTCCCTCAAGATTTCTTTGGCAATTTGAAATCTTTTGTGGTTCTATATAAATTTTAGATTTTTTTCCTATTTCTCTGAATAATGTAATTGGTAATAAGATAGATATTGCACTGATTCTGTAGATTACTTTTGGTACTCTATAAACTTTAACAATATTGTTTATTTCAATCCATGAACATAGTATATCTTTCTATTTATATATGTCCTCTTTTGCTTCTTTCCACAGTGTCTTATAGTTTTCAACATACGGATATTTTAACTCTTTGATCAAATTTATTCCTGGGTGTTTTTCTTATTGCACCATTATAAATGGGATTGCTTTCTTGATTTTTTTTTTTTTTGCAGATAGTTCACTATTAGCATATAAAATGCTAATAATTTTAGTATGCTGATTTTGTTTCCTCCAACTCTACAAATTTAATTATTAGTTCAAACAGTTTTGTTTTGTTTTGTTTTGGTGGAATCATTAGGATTTTCTAATACATAGGGAAATCCCCACAAAATGGAATTTATTTATAAAAAATTGCATATTTATTCTTCATGTTAAAACTTCAGTCATCTTCAAAGTACTCTCTGTTTAATACAATATGCTTGTCAAGACAATGTTTCCAGGGCTAAAAATAGTTTTTGAACTCATTGGTTTTAGTGCTTCTGTCATTTTTTGTTCATTTGTTTGACCTCTTCCACATTAGCAAAATCTTTCCCTTTGAGGACTTTTGCCATGGGAAACAAACAAAAATTTCTTGGGGCAAGATTTTGTGAATAGGGAGGGAGGGTTGGACATGGGGTCATGCTATTTATGGTCAAAAACTACTGAACACTTAGCATGGTGTGGGCAGGTGTGCTTGTAAATCACCCATGATGAAATGTGCAAACGTGTTAAAAGAATCTCCAGAAAAAATAAACAAACAAACAAACAACAACAAAAACCACTGAAGCCAACAGCAGTCTCTCATGATAATACTAACCGGTACATTGATGTTGATAAGTTCCTAGAACACTTACCTCGCACAGGAAGCCCGTACTACAAGGGACTCACCTTCTAAAAGATAATTCCATTTTTGATTCTTTGTTTGTGTTTTGGATCCTCACCTTGTATAAGATTACTTTGTCTTCAGACAGGAAAAATTTTGACTTTCTCTTTTCCAATTTGGATACCTTCTGTTTATTTCTTTTGGCTAATTGCTCTGGCTAGAACTTGCGGTATTAGGTTAAATCAAAGTGGTGAAAGTGGGCATCTTTGTCTTCTTCCAGATCATAGAGAAGAAGCTTTCAATTCTTGCATATTTGGTGTATGTTAGCTATGGGTTTGTAATATATATCCTTCATTGTGTTGATATTTCTACCTTCAATACCTAATGTGTTGAGAACTTTTATTATTATGGGACATTGAACATTGTCAGGTGATTTTTCTGCACCTATTGAAATAATTTTCTTTTTTTGTGAATGTAACATATCACATTTATTGACTTGCATAAGTTAAGACATCTGTGCATCCCTGCAATGAATTTCACTTTGATCTTTTAAGTTATCTTTCTAATGAGCTGTTGGATTAAACTTGCTAGTATTTTTTGAGGATTTTTGTATCTATTTTTATTAAGGACATTGACCTGTAGTTTTATTTTTTTGTTGTGTCCTTGTCTAGCTTTGGTATTAGGAATATACTGGCTTTATAAAATAAAGTTTGGGAGTATTTCCTCTTCCTCAATTATTTGTAATACTTTGAGGATAATTGATCCTAGTTCTTCATTAATGTTTGGTAGAATTCAGCAGAGAATTCTTCAGTTTCTGGGTTTTTTCTTCATGGGAGACTTTTTATTACTGACTCAATTTCTTCAAAAGTTTTTGATCTGTTCAGATTTTCTATTTCTTCTTAAGTCAATCTTGGTAGGCTATATGTGTTTAGGAATTAATTTCCTGTAGGTTGTGCAATTTGTTGACATAAATGTGCACATAATAGCCTCTCAAGATCCATTGTGTTTCTATGGCATTAGTTATAATATCTCCTTTATAACCTCTGATTTTATTTGAGTCTCTTTTTTTGTTAATCTTGCTATAGTTTTGTCAATTTTATGTATCTCTCCAAAAAATAAATCAACTCTCATTTTTGTTGATGTTTTATAGTTTTTAAAATTTCTATTTCATCTGTTTCTGTTCTGATTTTTTTCTTCCTTCCATTAATTTGGGGTTTAGTTTAGCCTTTTTTTTTAGTTCCTCAAAGTGTACCTTTAGAATTTCCTTTGTCTTAAGAAATTTTTAAATTTTCTTTTAATTCTTTATTGACCTATTGATTATTCAGGAGTATATTGCTTAATTTGTACATATTTGCAAATTTTCTGAAGTTCCTCCTGTAATTGATTTCTAGTTTTACATTACATAACCAGAAAATATAATTTATATAACTTCTGGCAAGTCATGATGGTTCACATCAGTAATATTAGCACTTTGGAAGGCCAAAGCAGGAGCCTAAGAGTTTGGCACTAGCCTAAGCAACATAAAGAGACCTCCTTTCTACAAAAAACTATTAAAAAATTAACAGGATGTGGTGGTGTATGTCTGTAGTCCCAGCTGCTCAAGATGCTAAGGTGGAAGTATTGCTTAAGTCAAGGAGGTCAAGGCTATATTGAGCCATGATCATGCCACTTCACTCCAGCCCTGGTGACAGAAAAAGAACCTGTCTCCAAAAAAAAGTGTATATATATATATATATATATATATACCCTATCTTCTTAAAGTTATTAGTATTTGTTTGGAGGGCTAATATATAATATATATAATATATAATTTATAATATATATATAATATATAATTTAATATATAATATAATATATAATATATAATATATAATATAATATATAATATATAATATATAATATAATATATATAATATATAATAATATATAATATATAATTTATCCTGGAGAATTTTGCATGTGAAGTTGAGAAAAATGTGGTTTCTGTAGCTGTTGTATACAGTGTTCTATAGGTCTCTCTTAGGTTCATTTGGCCTAGAGCTAAGTTTAAATCTGCTGTCTCTGTTGA
>CAUYQG010220962.1:0-14406 GCA_963574415.1 Tarsius wallacei
TATTATGCAGCCATTAAGAAGGACAAACATATGGACTTCACAGCAACTTGGATGGATTTAGAGTCTATCATACTCAGTGATCTATCACAGAAACAAAGAACAGAGTACCACATATTCTCACTCATAAGCGGACCTTGAACAATTATCATAATACTGTAAGAAAGGAAACTGTAGTGGGAAACTGCCAGGGGAGGGGGATGGGATTGGTAATTGAGGGAAACTGCTAGGGGAGTGAGGGGCACACCTCATCAACAAGGGTACCAGCATAATGAACATTTGTATACCTAACCCTGAACTGTACCCATCTTTAAAATAAATTTTAAAATAAAATAAAATAAAATCTTTACCTGAAAATTCCAACAAAAAAAAAAGTTTCTCTCCTGGCAAAGAAGTCTTTATTGAAAAATACATACATACACACACACACACACACACACATACATTTGCATGCACTTACATGTATTTGCATGTGTATATACGTGTACTTATGTACATTTGTGTTTGTGTGTAAATGCGTGTACGTGTACTTACATGTATACATGCATGTGTGTCTATATGTATATATTATATATCTTGACCAATTACAAATTTCTAGAAGAAAAAGAGTCAATTTGCTTTGTTTAGTTACCCAGAAAAACAAGGGGCAAGGGGAGAGCTCACTGTTGGACAGATCCAAGGTCAGCTGACTCCCTTGCTCAGATATTCTCTGAATATTGCCAACTCTTTCCCCTTTTGGGGGGCAGACCCCAAACTAATGATACGCGGTGGACTCTGGGGGGCATTCCTAGGGTGTGAATGGACATGAGCCTGTGAAAGGCCCTCAGGGCCTTTGCTGCCTGTAATTGCTGGTCTATGAATGACCAGAGGCGCCAGGTGATGACACAAAATCAAACTGAATGGTGAAGGGAGAGCCAGCACCCAAGGGGCTCAGAAACCAGGCTCCACGGGCTGTGCCAGGGACAGCTGAAATTGAATATGGAGGACCCTAAATTGGTTACAGAAACACAGCTCCGAAGGAGAAAGCAAATCAAAATGATCAAAAGCAGGAGGACTTAATACCAATGGACACCTCAGTAAAACAATTGTAAAATTTGAGCCACCGCCAGAAGCACAAAGATATCTGAGGATCTCTATTTATACACAGAGCTGGGATCTGAGGAGCAGGCTGTAAAGACGGTTTTGCTTTTTTTGATTGTTTTCAATCTGCCCATGACAACACATTTTTTTTTTTAACTTTTAGATTGAGTCATCTCTTTTGCAGTTAGGGAAATCATCCAGCAAATAAAACTTCTTCAAGTCTCTCCAGATTAGTTGCACATTTTAAATTCATCACATTATAGCGTTCAGATATTTCAATTATGAGAGATGAACACACGAAACAAACGTTTATTTTATTTTTAGTTATTCGACTATTTAGTGTTCTCTAGCGGGAAAGAGGCAAGGAAGGGGGAGCATCTGTCGCCACCTGGAGCCCTCACCTACAGTGACGGTTGGGTCTGACCCTGTTCTGAGCCCGGGCAAGCACTTCCTGGGAATGAATCGCTCAACCATGTGAGATGAATTAACTGTTTCGGGCAAAGGAACCTGATACAGTTAGTTTCTTCTCACGCCAAAGTGGGGTTGTCAAATCGGAGTTAAGGGCAAGGCAATGACCCATATAATTTAGAGGTGGAAGAGGGAGAGATTGTTTGGATATATACTTATGGCTAAATACCAAACAAAGGCTACTGTCTAAGGCAGAATGGAACAAGAAATTAATGAATTAAGAACATTTTGTAGTCTTCTATTCTATTCGGAAAGGTGATTATTTCTTTAAGGAAAATCTAATCTGTTGATTACAGGCATCAGTACTTGATGTACTTAACTCGACCTGCTAATTTTAATCCAGTTCCAGAAAGACAACCATCCTTCCCTTCCTTGTGATGACTATTGTCCTTAAAAAGAAGTCCAGGGGAGGGAGGGGCATACCTCATCAACAAGCGTACCTGCATAAACAACGTCTGTATACCTAACCCTGAATTGTACCCCACATCTTTATAATAAATTTTTTAAAAGTCCAATGGCAAAGTCATTTATTTCTTGGATGACACCGCCATAAAAACAGAATGTTAGGTATGTAGGAAACAGGCATCTTGCTTTTCATTTCCAGGTGCACTGATAATTACATACTTCAACCATTTTCATATTTGAAACTGGTGTTGCGTTTAACAAAGAGCTAGAAAATCTCTTCGTCCATCTCCCCTGGGTACAATCTTATGTTCTCTTTCAAGTCTCAGTGCAACCATCAAATCCTTTGAGGGCCTTCCTTGACCAGCTCGATATCCCTTCCCTGAACATAATGAACCATACTCTCTCCTGTGTTCTTATAGCACTTTGCATTAACAAGATCTCTAGGACGGTCTCCATTTCTTCATCTATAGAATGGAGACCATGCCTTACAAGGGTGATAAAAGAAAATATACCACCTGAAAGAACACAAATATAGTATCTAGTGCATAATGGGTATTTAATAAATGTGATTTGTTATCTCCCTCAATCTATATCTGAACTGTGTTATTTTTATCTGTTCCCCGATATTAGTTTCTTGAATGTGAAAGACATGTCTTACTCATTTTTGTTGGCTCAGAATCTCACATGAAGCCTAGAGTATCGTGGTACATGGTGTTTGATAAATGAGTTACAAAAGGATAATGCATGAATACAGTTGATGGATTTTTATTTAGCACCTACTATGTGTGGGCAGTTTCCTAGGTATTGAGGACACAAGATTGAACACGACAGCGAGGGCTTGAACTTTCATGGAAGTTATAGTCTAAGGGAGAGTAAGTAAGGACTATAAATAGGCAAGCACACAACAGTACTTTCATTCGGGGAGGGCACTTCATAAACAGTGTTCAGAAATGGATGGACGGATTGATGGGTGGGTGGCAAATAGGAATTTTTGAGTAAAGGCGAAAACAGACCTACCAGTAACCCCATTTGAACCGAGGAAAACCAAACAATAAATCTGGGCCTTCACTTGCTACTCATTGGCAATTACTAACACAATTTACATTGCTGTTTTTGAGGACTCGTGGTTCATACAGAAGCCTTCCTGTAAACAAAGGAGAGTGCCACAATCTTGATGGCTGCCTGCTTTGCTGGTCTCCCTGCAGTCAACCATACTTCCAGCCTTGGCTCGAAGTGGGCTCTGGCGTGTCTTCTAGGTACTCCTCTCTACTCCCCGTGCTCAAGTGTCCTTCTTCATCTTATCCTAGGACCCTCTCTAGGGTACATCCTCACTAGTCTATGCAGTTTGAATAATGCGTATGGCACGCCCTTCCTCATCCTCCAAAAGAGTAAAATAAAAGGTGTTTGAGGTAAAATTTTCCCAGCGTCAACGTAGCTTCCTCTTGTTTGGTGTCAAATAATCAGATGCTAGAGGGGAATTCACTGCCAGAGCATAGTTGACTTCTTTCACAGTTTACTTCTTTCAGCTCACCACAGAATTGCAGTCCCAAATAAAATGAGAAGTGTTTTGTTTTATTTTTGAATAAAAGAAGGGCCTTGTAAGTCCAAGATTTCCAAGTGCTCTTCGAACATGTCATACATGTGTCCCTCCATGTAAGGGTTTTTTGTTGGAGGGGAAGGAGAGGCCAACACAGCAAAGTGTCCTTAGCAGACCCCACAGGAGAAGCAAGATGGCCAGGAGTGTTGGGTCACATTTGCAATCCCAGCATATTGGGAGGCCAGGGTGGGAGGATTGCTTGAGCCCAGGAATTCGAGACTAGCCTAGGCAACATAGCAAGACGTCATTGCGACAAAAAAATCTAAAAAATTAACCAGGCATGGTGGCACATGCCTGTAGCCCCAGGTACTTGGGAGGCTGAGATGGAAGGATCACTTGAGCCCACAGGCTGCAGTGAGATGTGATCGTGCCACAGCGCTCCAGCCTGGGCAACAAAATGAGACCCTGACTCAAAAAGAGAGAGAAAGAAGCAAGATCCAGAATGCCCAGTCTGATGAGCCCCCACCAAAGCAATACTCATGAACTCATGGCCCCATCTCTTTGTTCTTGTCCCGGTTCTGCCCCTACCTATCTGGTCTCATAGACCACTCAACTTTTTCAGGAACTTTGGTGAAATGGGGGTAGCCATCACGCCTCAAGCAGATCATAATCTCTCTGCCCACCCACCTCACTGCTTGCATACATTGCTATTTCCCCCACATAATATATCCTCCTTCATCTTTGCCTTTTGAAGGGCCCCTACCTTTCAAGAGCCAAATCCAAGGTCATTTGCTCTATAAAATGACCCAGCAAGTAACCACATTTGCCTTTTAGGTAGAATTTGTTGTGCTAATTATAGGGCACATTTCTATCTGCTTTGGATCAATACGACTAATCTACGTAACTCGAATTCTGAATAAGAACTCTGATGTCAAAACTGTCTCACAGGGTCTTTGTATCAGTGGAACTTAGCATGACGCCGGGCATGTGGACACTGCACAGTGTTGATTGAGTGAATGAATATGCAAATATATGACTCAGTCATTGTATGGGGAGGGCTCATCTTTGACACAGTTTCTCCTCCATCACAAATCTAGTAATTATAAAGATGAGGGAGTTAATTTTTTTCATCTTTGGGGCATAATTGCAAGTCTCCCAAGCTAGATTTTTCTATTAAAATATCTTTCAAAAGTCCCCTAGGTTTTGTTAATAAGACTAATGGAAATTTCATTTCCACCACAGCTACCTTCTAATGGAATTTTCTAGAGGTACTTTTCTTTCTTCATTCACTTTTCAGACAAAATACTATTTTTATTTTATATCAATAACTTTAAACATTCAGAAACATTGATTCTAATGCATAACCAAAGCCAAAACTGTCTTTTAAACATATTAGATTTCAGAGATAGTAAAAAAAAAGATGTAACACCACTTCCCTATAATTAGGAGAGTTTCAATGAGCAAACTATTTGGCAACTCTTACAGAGATGTGCGAATATATTTTGCTTCTGAAAATTGAGGCCAGGTGAGCTAATTATTAATTTACATTCAGGTTTTAATTCCCAGAGACTCTCTCCAGCCAACTTTATAGTCAATAACTCATTCCTTCATGAAATGGGCAATTAAAGAAACAGGGAGAGGTTTTACAAAGATGTGCCTCTATGAGCAAGTCCGTAACGTGGGCTCTGGGGGTAATCTTTACGTTAAACAGCACCCCACCCCCATATTGAAATGTTGGCATTTCCCTCTCAAGAAAATTATTCTGAGAAAACTAGACCTTGTCCTATTAGAAAGTCTATTTGAAGACAAAATTAAAACCTATGAGAAATGTACTGGATTTAAATTTACCTGGAGAAGTACAAGAAATTGCCATCTACTGCAATCAAAGCATTGATCTAGTGTTCTTCTGTTTTCAAGATGAATGTGTTTTCTTCTCAGTGGGCCTGGACCAGATATGCTGAAGCGGATAAAGAGGATGCTTGTGATCCCTCATAAGTTCCCTTATCTGGTTCCCTGAGCAATTATACATGCCAGGTAGATTTTATGTCATCAAGATAAAATTCACATAACATAAAATTTACCCTCTAAACCATTTTAAAGCCTAGAACACAGTGGCATTTAGTACATTCCCTATGTTGTTCCATCATCACTCCTACTTAGCTCAACATTTTTATTACCCCAAAAGGAAATCCAGTACTTGTTAAGCAGTCAATCCCAATTCCCTGCTTCCCAGGGGGCCCTCTCCACAACCCCTAGCAACCACTAATCTACTTTCTGTCTCTATAACTTTGCCCATTCTGGATATTTTACATAAATGAAATTATGCAATACATGGCCCTTTGTGTCTGGCTTCTTTCACTTAACATAAAATTTCCAAGTTCGTCCACATTGTCTCACTTATCAGAACTTCATCCCTTTTTCTGGCGGAATAATGTTCCATTGTGTGTATATACCACATTTGGGGTATCCATCACATCAGGTAGATTTCTTCTATTATATCTTAGAAGAAAAACGCAAAGGTAGTCACCCTTTTAGGCTTTAGAATCCATTCTTGGTTTGGAAAGTTGGAAGAAGGGCATAAAAATAGTACCCCTGTTGTAGCAGCAAGCTTATTTACTCCCATCTAAGAACAAATAGGTCAACGGTGAGTCCTAGCAATCTAGTACAGTGCACCAAAAGCCGACAGCATGTTTATACTGCTAGTAATTACACATCTAGGAATTAATTCTAAGAAAATGATAAGAGATGAAAACAAATATTATGTTTCAGGGTATTTATCATGTGGCCATGAATATTAGCAAAAATATAAAGGTAATATAAATGCCTAACAAAATGAAAACAACTAAAGAAATTGTGGCATGCCCTTTAGACAGAACACTCTGCAGCCATTAAAATAACATTTTCGAAGACCATTCAGGCTATGAAACAATGCTCAAATACATAATTAAGCACAAAACATAAAGTTTTAGTGCTGTGAAACCATTTTTTCTTTTTAAAAAATATGTGTCAATATGCATGTGTGTATAAATAAATATCTTCAAAGGCTATGTTAGTAGACATCAGCCCAGAACAGCATGAGCTTGGGCTATTCCTGTTTTTTATAATTTTCCATATTTTCCTCATTCCCATATTGCCTATGCATGGCTTTTAGGATTCGAATAAAGTTCTTAGAGGTATATAAAATCAACAGACATAGCTGCTGAGGCACCCACCCCCCTTCTCCCACCCAGATCCTTATTGGCTTCTCCTTCACAACAATCCATTTATTACATCTATAGTCATCTATCTCTCATCCTCAAGAAGTCCTTTTCAAACAAAATACAGGCTCAGATCACCCTCATGATGCATTCCCCATCACAGTGACCTCTGTGCTCCTCTCCCAGCCACAATGCCTACCCTCTCCGTCTCTCTGTGTCTGCTTGTGAACTCTCACTCAACATTCCAGCCTACCCTTTTCCCCTTCTTCCCGCTCCCCCACCATTCCTTGAGCCCCCTGCGCACAGTATCTCTACTAACTGTGAACTCTGGTTCTTTTCTGTCTAAACTTTAAATGTGATGCTTCCCTAACACTACTTTTGGGTGGAAGAATTTGGGTTTTATGTCCCCATTTGATTGTAAGATCTGTAAGGACAGGGTAGAATCTTTTCTTGGGAAAGTGAAGGCGATGTCCCTTGGAAAACCTGATCCAATGTGAGGCTCATGGCAAGCATTCATGTCAAATGGACAAATGGAAAGGAGTTCTTCACAGGCAATGCTGCATAACCCTTTAAAAAATCATTCTGGTGGGAAGTTTGGCAGAGTGGTATTTTTTTTCTTCTAACACATAGCAGACAACTCAGAGAATCAAGACTGTGGCTTTCCTATTAATTTCTCAATGACTTCTTCTTCCAAGGTGATCTGGCCAAGCTCCCAGTGGACCTGGCTGCCATGGTAGAAGGGAGATATGTGGAGTTTATTTTATTCCCAGTTTCTCACTTGGAGTCTTTTTGGTAATGGTCTCAATGAAGGCCTCTAACTTAAAAGTTTGAGATTGGCATTTGTCCCTAGGATTTGAGCTCAAAGAATTTTTTACCCCTGATATCTGTGTATTTCAAAATAGCCGGAAGAATATTTATAGAGATTTATTGACATGACAGATTTTATTGATGTGAGGAAGTATGGCAAAACAAAACTGAAATAGATCTGTTGCAAATCTTCCCAGATCAACTCCAACAAGAGTGCTGTTTCTTCTTGGGCTATTCTAATACAATCATCAGTAGACAGAATTATTGAAACAATAAGACAGAAGTCTCCCACCCACATACTCTGCAAAGTGATTTATATCAGCAATAGATTGTATGTCTGTCTGGGTTCAATACAGAGATGGGTTCATCAAATTGCCTTAAGGACACTTTATTTTCCAAAGTTGAATCAAAACCTTCACAGAAACTGAAAGTAGGCCCCATCCTCTTCCTTGTGGTGGGTAAGAAATGTCTCTCTCTGGGGCATCTTGTTGCTCACACCAACCTCCTGTCTCTTTCCTCATGGCGCAGTTCCATGCATGCAACTGGTGGATGCCAGTGGGGCAGCCATTTCCACATTCAATTTGCTACTCAGTTGAGTTCCCCCAAAGGACCATAAAATCTAGGAAATAAACAGACACCACAGAGAGCCTGGCCCAGCCCCTCTCTGGCTCCTGCCCCTCTCCTCGGCCCCCCTTACCCGAGATCCAGCAGGTCAAGCTCATCCCTAAACAATGGCCTGTGCGCACACTCTTCCTTCAGTCTCAAAAGTTCTTTCTTCTCTCTTTCCCAGACAGCAACAGCTTCAGTTCCCCATTTAATGTCACTTCTAGGAAGATTCCCCAAAAGTCCTCCCAACCCTCACAATCTAAATAAGCCTTCCTAGTTTCACTCCTGTAGGGCAACCTGTACTTAATTTGAATAGCAGTTATCACAGTTTGTAATTTTTTTTTTTTTTTTTTTTTTTAGTTGGGGTCTTACTCTGTCACTCAGGTTGTAGTGCAGTGGCACAATCACAGCTCACCACAGCCTCAAATCCCTGGGCTCAAGTGATCCTCCCACCTCAGCCTCCCCAGTAGCTGGGACTACAGGTGTGCAACATCACACCCAGCTAATTTTTTTATTTTTATTTCTTGTAGCGACAAGGACTCACTATGTTGCCCAGGCAAGTCTCAAACTCCTGGACTGAAGCAATCCTCCCACCTCAGCCTTCCAAAGTGCTGGGATTATAGTCATAAGCCACCACATCAAAGCTTAAAAAAAAAAAAAGTATTTTTCCTTTTAGAGATGGGGGTCTTGCTATATTGCCTAGGTTGGTCTCAAACTCCTGGTCTCAAGTGATCTTCCCACCTTAGCCTGCCAAAATGCTGGGATTACAGGCATGGCCACAATGCCCAGCCCACAGTTTGTAATTCTAAGCTTGTGTGATTATTTATTTGAAGTCTGTCACCCTCACTAGTGTGAAGTTTGTACAATTCGAGAGTCTGCCAGTTTTGCTCTTCCCAGCAGTTGGGGCTTAGGAGACTATTTTTGAATGGAAGAATCAATGATAGTCCCCCAAAGCTGGATTGAGACACACTGATTCTGCTTTGTTCTAACCTACTCTCCCACTTTATCACACAGGCAGTTTCTGACTATTTTAATTTCCTACTCTGCATATTTAAAAGGAGGACAAACTTAGCCCACCTTATGTGGGCACTAAAGAGACTTGTGTTTATTTACTGGGAAACTCTGAGACATGCAGAAGAGCTCAGTTACTATTAATGTGTTTTCCAAATTTCCAAAAGAAAAATATGGTCACACAGATGTGGTGTCACACACATGTATACGTTGCAGCAGAAATACTCTCTGTGGTGTCTGTTTATTTCCTAGATTTTATGATCCTTTGGGGAACTCAACTGAGTAGCAAATTGAATGTGGAAATGGCTGCCCCACTGGCATCCACCAGAGGACATCCATGAGGAACTGCGCCGTGAGGAAAGAGACAAATCAATGCTCTAATTGTAACTATAAATTCAAGATGGCTGCTGCCGGTGAGGCCAGACTGAAGCTATTAGAAGTTTAGAAACTGATTTTAAAATATTATGTTTTCTATGGATGATTGTATTTTTAGCTTCCTACAATTCACTGTATCCCCAGTAAATAATTCCTTTGCATCTGCTGCTGACAGTTCAATATTCCCTCTGATAATATTCTCAGGTGTCAACAGATAGAGCATCAAAGCTTTGATCTCAATGCAGCGATTGTCATCAGTTGCCACACTTTGGAGACGTTCCCCTTGAAAATCCATCCAACAAATTGGAACATTTACAGACTGAATGTTTCAAATGTGGTCAGACTCTAAGGCCCCTGGCTAAAAATGGGCCTAAATGGCTTCCACTGAATAATGCCAGATTCCTGACAAAAAAAATAACCCATTCTCCCCACCCCCACCTGTTTGACTCTCTCCTTCCCTAATCTGTACCCCCACTCCTCCGGAAAAAAAAAAAAACAGTTTGCAGCACTGCCAAAGTCTTTCAACAACCATTCCAAGGAGCCTCGGACAACCCTGGCTCTCTAAAAGGATACCATTGTAAAGGCAAGTGCTCATATTTCAATGACATACGTATATGTCTCACAGAAACCAAGGTTTATGTGTCTCAGGATTTCTCCTTAGTTAACCACAATTGCAGGGAAATGGTACCACGTTCATAGAGTTAAATGTGGTAGCAATTACTGTGCTGGCAGAGGAGAAGGAGGGTCTTGATGGCCTAAGTTCTACGAGTCAGGATTAAATAAACGTGTCTTTTAGAGTTATACTGATAACTTGGAACACTCCCTCTGTGCTGACTGTTTGATGCTGCAACTGCTGTGGAACCAGCATTTCTTGTAGACAAAGCCCATTGTGACCTGGCCAGAAGGCATATAGGACAACTTCAGGAAAAAAAAAAGTTAAAAGAAAAAAATTAACACGTGTGTGCATGCATGTGTACCCACACACACACAGATGCTGGTTGAGAAAACTGCAAAATAATCTTGAACTTATAGATTACTAAATGCTTTTAGATACCAGGAAATAACTTGACAATTGCTTTCCTGTATCATATTTACTAAAATGGTGCTATTGAATACTTTAGGGAAGGAAAGATATCGGTTGGGTAACCTGAGCGTTAATGGTCACTGATTTTACTAATGGCCAGCCAGTCTTTTGGCTTTCATTAGAACACAAGAATGCGATAAGATTCCTGTGAGCATGATAAAACCAGAGGACCATTTTAAAATGCAATATGGTTTATGTTTAAGATCCCAGTTCCAGTTGGAACAGAAAATAATTCCTTCTCTATATTCCCCGGTGGCTAGAATATCACATACAAATGATTTAGACAAAGAGCTTAAAAGTCAAAACAACATAAACAGAAATATAGATCTCATCACTTCTTCTACCACTATAATGTGTTAACTCCTGGACTGGAACATACAGGCTGTATGTAAAAGGACACAGCGAAAAACCAAGTCAGGAAGGAAGCATTTTTCCCACATACAAAATGGTAGAGAAGTCAGTTTTCTTCTAACTGGCAACAGCAAAGATACTGAATTCAGAAATCTAATAATCCCACAAATTCACCAGTGTGTTTAATAGCTTTGGCCAGCCAGCCCAGTGTTAAAAAGCAATCCCTAACAAGAACATCCCCAAAGAAATAGATGAGGTGGCTATAAGGGAAATGAAATGTAGACAACAGAGAAAATTTCATAGAAGAGAAAATTGTCCTAAGAGAGAAAGATACATTTAGATAGGTATCTAAGCAGGTATGTGCATGAATAAATAGGTGGATAGGAGGATAGGTGGATGACAGGTAGATGGACGGACGAATCGATATATAGATAACCAATCTACCCATCTAGATAAACAGATATCGACAGAGCTGAAGATAAAAACGTAAGCTTGATTCATTTTCATTTTATCCCAGATTCTGAGAGCTACAAATATGTTTCTTACCTGTAGGCTGACTAGTTCTGGATTCAAAGAACTATTTTCACAAATCCCTTTTGAGATCAAGTGGCCATGACTGACTGTGACATTTATAGGACCCAGAACAAGAGTAAAATGGAGGCCCATGTTGCGTGTCTAAATATTTAAAAGTCATAAATCATGGTAACAAATTGTTAAATAAAGTCTATTCTGTCCTCCCTTGACAAATACACCTTCATATTGACCTGGAAGGCCCAGTTCAAATTCAGAATTCTCAGAGGTTCTTGCCAGAAGGTAGAGGAAGAGCCCACCCACACATATAGTTTGCCCCCTTCTCTCCACCTATCACCAGTCCATACCACAGTGGTTCTGTAAGCACACATTTGATGTCCTTGCCCACATGTCCCAGAATGTCCCACATCCACAGGAACAGATATCCTCTGCTACCCTAGACCTGGATTTACCATCAGCAGCATAGTTCGCCATCAGAAGGTCAGGCCCAGAGATGATGCCACCAGGCTCAGGACGCAGATTTGGGTACCTTAGACAGAAAATCCCAGGTACCTGGATGGTTACATCAGGTGGTACAGGCTTCAGTCCTCTTGATCCTGCAGATTCTCAAACCATGGAAAGAAGCATGACAACAGAAAGACCAGAGTGGAGCTCAATAAAGTCTGAGGCCTAGGACCAGTCATCTCTTGCCAAAATCTAAGGCCAATGTTTCAAGCAACCGTATTCCTTGATTAGCCAGTGTAGACTTTAGACAGAGTAGAAACAGGAAAGTGAATGAAGATAAGAGGAGACATTCTTTATGTAAGTTATCTATGGCTGTATTGCAAATTATCCCAAATTTTAGCAAATTTAAATAATCAGTATTTATTAAATCAGATTTGTCTGGGAACAACTTTGCAGGAGGGTTCTGATCAAGAGCTCTCATGAGGTTTCACTCCAACTGATGGTTGGGTCTGAAGTTTCATCTGAAGGCCCTAGAAGAGAAGAAAGGAAGACTTGACCTCCAGGATCACTTATGGGATTGCAGGCAGGCCTCAGCTCCTCACAAGGTTTTAGCAGGAAACTTCCATTGCTCACTAGGTGGACCTCTCCAGAGACTGCCTAAGTGTTCTCTTGATATAGTAGCTGCCCCCACCTCCCCAGAGCAAGTGATCTGAGTCTACACAGCTCCTCAATCTGACTCGAGGAGCTTGGGGTCAGAAAGGAAATAGACGGGAAGGTGCCCTGTAAGGCTAGGCTGCACAGAACAGGAAACTAGAGAGCTTGTGGATGGGCAGGGCGGTGGCATATGGACAGAAGTTTCCCAGTGAAGAACAGTATCTGGGATCATATTACCATTCCAATGGAAAGTGCACACCCAAGATAGAACAATTTGTCTTTTTATAAGCTAATTTCGGAAGTGACATATGAGGGGGGACCCAAATAACCCAGAATTTATTTCTTCAAAATTGGACATTTATTCTTCCATGTTGAAACTTCAGTCACCTTCAAAGTACTCTCCATTTGATGCAATACACCTATCGGGACGCTTTTTCCACTGCTCAAAGCACTTTTTGTTTGTTCGTTCTTTGGGTTTTTTTAACTTTTAATTTTTTTTATTTTAAAAATGTGGGGTACAATCAGGGTTAGGTATACAAATGTTCGTTATGCAGGTACCCTAGTTGATGAGGTGTGCCTTCCTCCGGCAGACTCCCACTACTGCCAATCCTTTTCTGTCAAAACACTTTTTGAGCTTTTCAGTTTGGATGCCTTTGAGTGTTTCTGCCATTTTTTGTTTCACCTCTTCCACATCGGCAAAATGTTTCCCTTTGAGAACTTTTATCATCTAGGGAAACAAGAAAAAAGTTGCTTGGGATGAGATTGGATGAATAGGGAGTGAGGGGCACAGGGGTCATGCCGGTTTTGATCACAAACTACTGAACACTCAGAGCAGTGTGGGCAGGTGAGCTTGTAAATCACCCGTCATGAAATGGACAAACGCATTAAAAGACTCTCAAAAAAATAAAAAATTCACTAAAGCCGAACCCAGCCTCTCACAACAACACTAGCTGGTATGTTGATGCTGATGGGTTTCTAGAACACTTACCTAGCGGTGCAAGCCTGTACAATAAGGGGCCTGCCCTCCCAAAAGATAATTCCAGGGTTTTAGGGTCCCCCCTCATATTATCACTTCTGCCATATGTTACTGGTCCCACAGACCAGCCTTGGTAGAGTGTGAGAAGAGACCACACAAGGGAGTGCATACAGAAGGAGCATTGGGGGCCAACTGTTCCACCCCCATGAAATGAGGATTTTGCTTACAGTCTTGGCCCGTAGGAGCCCTCAATAAATACTTTTGGAAGAAAGGAAGGAATAGGGATGATTGGGGAATCATGGCATCCCTTTCATCTAGCTCCGTTTCCCACATCCAAAAGTTGCCTGAAGGATCACTTCTCTACAAATCAGTGCTCAGTGCTTGGCTTGGAAGTGGAATGCCTTTTCCTAATTACTCCCATCACTGTTCAAACTCCTGTACACCCCTCAGGTCCAACTCAAATGTCCCTAGCCCTGTCTGCGAACAATTTCCAGGTTCACCAAGCCCTAGCTGACTGTAGCCCTCCTGGTTACCATTCTCCTGTGTGGCACTTTTCATATTCTGTTGAAATTGTCTTTTGTTGCTAATTTTTAACTTCTTTATTGGATAACTAGCTCCAAGACTCATCTCTTGAGGAGCAGTGGAACACTTTCCATTTGACTGGTAATGTTGTCACAAATATTGTTCTTCACATAGAAAGCTCTGTCCACACACCACCTCCCCACCCTGCCACTCCCCCCCACCCCACCCCCCACCCACACCCCCCCGCCATACACCCCTACACCCACCCATACCCCTCCCCAAGCTTTCTTGACTTCTGATCTGGGCCCTGCACCTTCCCATCTCCGTCCGTCCTGGGCCAGGCTCCTCGAGCCAGATCAAG
>CAUYQG010220963.1:76-15265 GCA_963574415.1 Tarsius wallacei
AGAATTTTTGAAATGTGAGAAAATAGTCTAATTAAACTGTACAACTTAGATTACTGAGGTGAGATTTGGATGGGGAATTCAGGAAGCTAATATGAGTAAAAATGTTAACCAGTATTTAACGTGGCATTAAGGAAAAGGAAAGTTACAAAAATGTCCATTTGGCTAGTCTATCAGTGATGTATTCCTATTCTTAATAATCTTATAAGGATTGTTTAGCATAACCAAAACATTGTATTTAAAAGTACAGTACTTGGGAGGTGGAGGTGAGAGGATTGCCTAAGCTCAGGAGTTCAAGACCAGCCCGAGCAACATGGCGAGACTGTGTCTCTAAAAAACCAAAATAAAAGTACAGTACTTAGAGCACTTGTTAACGGAGATCGCTGTTACTATTAATAACAAGCCAACCAGGTGTGATGGCTCATGCTGGTAATCCCAACACTTCAGGAGGCAGAGGCAGGAGGATCAGTGAAACCCAGAAGGTTAAGACAGGCCTGGGCAACATAGTGAGACCTCATATCTACAAAAAATTGGCCAGGTGTGGTGGTGTGCTTCTGTAGTCCAAGCAACTAGAGAGGCTGAGGCAAGAGGATCACCTGAGTTTAGGAGGTCAAGACTGTGATGAGTGTGATTGTGCCACTGCACTTCAGCCTGGTGACAAAGTGAGACCCCAACTCAAAAAATAAAAAAAGTAAAAACACAAGCCATTTTGACGTGAAACACCATAGGTCTTTTCGTTAGATATAGAATGCTTCCTGCTGTCACACCCTCACAGCCAACAAGACCATTGTAGAGTGCTGTGGTGTGCCATATTAAGTCTGGCTGTTTCTTCTAATCTATCAGGCGAGAAGGTTTTGGGATTCGAATTCAGTGGGACAAGCAAAGTCGCCCTTCCTTCATAAACAGATGGAATCCCTGGTCCACAAACGTGCCCTATGCCACTTTCACAGAACACCCAATGGCCGGTGCAGATGAGAAGACAGCATCTCTGTGCCAGGTAAGACAGGCACCATGACCACATGCCCAGCGGTGCGGAGATGGTCCAGATACACACTGGCCAGCACGGTGGCCACGTGGCTACTGAGCACTGGAAATGTGGCTGGTGACGATGATGGCGTAGACTTGTGGTTTAAGACATTTGAATTGATGTTTTCTCTGTGTGGCCAGTGGCTGATGGTCACAATAGCTTTGTGACCTGGCCTCTTGCTGCTTTTGATCCTCTTGGACAGTGGACAAGGGCCCACATGGGCTTCAGGGAATGGCAGCAGAACTCACCCTGCTCCCCTGCTGTGGGCTTGGCCTGGAGTCAGTTATGTAAGGACTGAGCAGACTTATTTGTCAAAAGCACTTGGCCCTGTAGATGGTCAGGGCTCTGCAGATCACAGGTGGGCATGGGGGCAAAGGTCAGCATCCTAGGAGAGAATGGGGCATGGTGGAGGCAGCCCACTCAGACAAGGGACAAGGGGCTCTGCAGAGAAACCCGTGGCATCTGGAGGGGTCTCAGTGCCTCCAAATGAGTGTTTTCCTAGGAGCAGATCGGTCTCGCCCGAAGGGTAACGCACCATGCTTTCTGTCTCTTTTTAAAGTTGGAAAGCTTCAAGACTCTGTTGATCCAAGCTATCAAAAAAGCCCAGAAAGAAAGCCCTTTGCCTGGACAGGTGAGCAGCCTGCTGGTCTTGGAGCGGCCCCTCCTCATCGAGACCTACGTGGGGCTGATGTCCTTCATCAACAATGAGGCCAAGCTGGGCTATTCCATGACCAGAGGCAAGATTGGCTTCTAGCTGCTGCGTCCTGGGAGCTCTTCTCCCCAAGAAAACCAAATTACATGACTGGGAGCGCTGTCCATTCCCCCACCTCACTGCTGGCTGGAGGGATGGGTGTCCTTTACCTTTAGAGATCAGCAGTTAGAATAGTCGAGTGCACTGTATCTGGTTGGGTGTTGGGCTCTGCTAATATAAGCTACAGACAAAAGCAAAAAGAGCCTGCTGTCGTGGTGCTGCTGGTGCGCTCCCTCTGCAGCCTTCGCCCGGTGTTTCTCTTCGTGTGTCCACTTGCGCCTCGTGGTTCTTCTGCCCCAAGCACTCCAGCATGCTGAGACACCCCACCCCCTGCACACAGGTCACTTTGGCTGCCATCGACAGTTCAGTACAGAGAGGCACCTGGCGTCCCGAGTGCCTGCAGTAGCAGATGTTTACACTTGGTGTCACATTTTGTATTCTGAAATTTAATCCCTTTTTAAGCTAATACTAAAGCAGCCAGCAGACCAGCTCATCAGGCAAGCACCGTCTGCACCCATCAGCTCCTGAGCGAATCGTTCTTTTGTAAATGTGTGTTTGACCTAAAGTTACACTTTTCCTAAAATTAATCCAAGTTGTGTTAGTACTTCGGGCATCTTTCCCAGGCCTAAGAAGTTTCACAGAAAACCATTTTAAGACAATTTGCTAATTTGAGAAGTCACCTTGATAGTTCTTTGCACACATCTTTGACAACTAGGTTTGTATTGTTATATTCGTACTTAAAAGGGAATTGGGTAGTTTGCTTTTTGAAGAATGCACTTTAAAAAAAGGAACCACATTAGATCCCCACAAAGCAGCCCAAGCCTGCCACGGCTCCTACAGCCCCCATGGAGACATGGGCTCTGTTGAGGTCTCTCACTGAACGTGCCGGTCTTCTGCACTGCCATGCCTATGTGGGGCCCATGCGCCTAGCTGCCCGTGCATGTAACGGGAAGCATCTGTCATTAGCTTCCCCATGGCTCCCAGTTTCTTCCTCCTCTACAGCTCTCCCTGCTTTAGCTAATGCGTGGTGTGAACAGAAGGCTGCCTGATGCAAGGCTGCCCAGACTCACCTGGACTCTGCCTTTGCATTTGGTCTCTTTGTAGAGACGTTTAGAACTGATAGCTGTGGCTCCTTTTTGAAGTTACTGTTATTAAAGTAGGTGCAGCAACCGAGAAAGTGCCTCTGATGTATGTGTCTTTGAAAGCCAGCCTGTCTTGAGGCTTTAACCTGCTGGCTGGCCCTGCGTGTACCATGAGGGTTCTGAGCTGAGAGACCACCACTCCCCAGGCACAGGTCTTCACAACATGACAGGTGGTGACACCAGACAGCCCAGGCTTGCGGGTCCACCCTGCACACACAGGTGCCGCTGCCAGGTACCTATTGGAGAGACATGGGCTCACTCTGGGTGGTTTAGTGCTCCCCACATACCACAGCAGGGTAGAGGCCCATGGGCACAGGATCCCAAACCTGAATGGACACAACTCCCTGCAGAACTGGGTTGGGTCAAGGACGCGGCCTTGGCCAACTGGTCCAAGGGGAGCATACCTGAAGGTGGTGCTTCCTCAGGTGCTGGGGCTCCCTTTACCACTCTCCAATGCAGACTCTGCTACAGGGAGGCTGGATGTGCCCCGTGGAGACCTGCCCCCGTTTTCCTAAGAGCAGAGCCATGTGTCCCATGGGAGCCCAGTGGCACAGGGTCAACACAGGTGGGTTGTTTTAATGTCTGTCTTCCCCGAGATTGAACCAGAAACTTGAGACTAACAACAAAACTTCCTGTGTCCTAAACATTTCAATAAAACAAGCCACAAGCAATTTTATAAATTAGCAAATATTTATTTTAAATACAAATTACAGTTTTACACCATACATATTTACAAAAATGCTTTGCTATTAAAAAAATAGAGTCAACTGACTGTACTTGGACCCTCGCGGCTGGAGAACTTTCTGGAGAAGCCCTGTTCCTTCCTGCTCGAGACATGGGTGGCTCCCATTTCCACAGGGCGCAGGCGCTACGTGTGGTCGTCCTCACCGATCCCCTCCTCAGTCTCCAGGAAACAGAGGCAGAAGTGATCCTTACTGAGAAGGGCTAGTGAGTCCCCACTTACATGCCAGCACAGCGAAAGCACTGGAAAGTCACCTGGAGAGACACAGACACAAAGTCACCTGGCAGAGGATTAGTGTGGGCCAGGATCGGGGAGGGTAGCCCCCCATTCTGCAGTGAGCTTGGGGCTGGAGGGACTCAGGGCAGAGCCCGGCTGGAGCCTGAAGCCACCTCAACTCAGGGTGGGGCTGCCTCTCTCTCTTGAAGCTGAGGGTGGCGGTCTCTGTGTCAAGTGTCCACATCGGGTACTGGCCCTGAGGTTTACCGACCGCAGCTAAGAGCAAGTTTCACTTTGCACGCAGATAACAGCCGCGTCTAGACAGCTCGGCCTGCCCACACTCCCTGGAACAAGCTGGTGGGCCAGGGCTCCTGGTGGCTCACCTTCCCCAGGCACCTGCACCGACACACAGCCTGCCGGGGACCACAGGTAGACCTTGCTGCCTCCTGTGCAGATGGCCAGCCGTGGCTGCTGAGGGTCCCACTGGAACGAGCGCACCGGTGACAGCTGCTCAAGCACCACAAACAGCCTCAGCTTCCGTATGTCCCACACCCAGACAGCATTGGGGACATTGTCTGAGGAGAAAAGGACAGCCCCAGCATCATTGCTGCCTGCTCCATGTAAGCCCCACCCCCTCTCTGCCCAGTGGGTAGATGCTGAGACACCCGAGAGGGTAGGGCTGTCCCAGGCTCCATCTGGCGGTCTAGGCTTGGCAGAAGCCCATGGGTGCTCGTCACCAGGGCTGGGAGGCCCCTCAGGCTTAGGGGCTGCAGTTTGCCCGGGGTCTGCTTGCTTCGCCCCGGGCCTGCTTGCTTCTCGGTCAAGAGGAAAAGGTAAGGGCCGAGTGCTGGGCTCACTCCCTGTCTTGATGCCCCACCAAGATGGCACCAGCACCAAGAAGCATCTGCGGCAGATCCTACTGCAGCAGGAAAATGGAAGAAAGCGAATGCAGGAAAACCCCCCCTCGATGCCCTCTTCCATCGCTTCTACACAGGGGACAAAGGACACAGGAGGGATGGCCCCAGTGTCCGCAGCACTGACCGTTCCTTGTCGCCAGGAAGCTGTTGTCAGGACTGAAGGCCAGCAGCCCTATGCCGATCTTGGGGTTCGCCCTGTCGGCAACAGGCTTCAGTGTCTGCAAGGAGACTGGCATGGAGGCCACCTCGTCTAGGATGCCAAGGGGAGAACGCGCCACCATCACCTTTCAGAACATGTCCCCACAGAAAGGGAGCCGCTGCACTTCACGGCTCCACAGTTCAGAGGGCAGGAAGACACCATGGTGGGGAGGAGAGTGAGGGGGGTGATGAGGACTCCGTGCTGATAGCTGTGTTAAGACCAACCAGGATGGGGTGTGGACACGCACACAAGCGACCATTTCAGCAGCTCAAAGATCTTTGCAAACTTATTTCTACTAACTTCCAGCAACTTAGTTTACAATCTGCTTCAATCTCAGCTTCAATATTCTATCTATTCTTAGCCTTTCCATGTGTAGAGAAACCACAAACAGCCAAAAGCCAGTGGGAAGGCCTCCTGAGTCCAGGCCGCTGCCATCCAAACACCCGCTGAGCGTGGGCCGGCAGCATGCCAGGGCCCAGCTGTGGACCCAGCATTCCTCCACCTGGAATCCCTCTGGATGTCCCCTGCATGCCTATAGGGTGGGTGCTTTCATTGTGACCATTTTAGAGATGAGGAAACTGACAAACAAGAAACTGCCCAGAGTCACACAGCCGGGATCAGAACCAGGCCATGTGGCAAAGTCTGAGCTCTTGACCCCTTCTGCGCTTCCCCCACGGAAATTTTATTCCTCATTTAAACATATTGGCCTCGGAGTGCCAACTATCAAATCCAGATTTCCAGGGCTTAAATTCAGTCAACAACGCAGTGCCTCTGTGGTCCTACTTAGTAATTAAAACTCAAAATGGTCTCAGATGAATGGGTTGAGAGACATGTGAACTATGAAGTAGCACGGGCAAGGAAAAATGTATTTTCTAAAAAATAAAGAACATTTGAAGATTATCTGGACAAGGGAGAATCTTGTTCATCTGACAACGAAAAGAAAAGAAAACGTGTTCGGGCACTGCTTACATTTGCTCTCAAAGGTAGCGCGAGGGCTGGGCGCTGCCCTGGAGGATGGGAAGGAGAGGTGGCCCAGCCCCGGTGGCGGGCTCTTCTCGGCTTCCTTGTACACCACCTGGAAGACACGAGGCTAGCTGCCACCCACTTCAGGCCAGGGCCCCAGGAGCCGAGGAGGCCTCAAGAGGTGCCAGAGCAAGAAAGAGCCAGGCAGGAGCCACTCAGAGCCGTATGGCCACACGCGTCCACGGGATGGAGTAGTTACATGAGCCCTCCATGATAAGCACCCGAAGGGCAAAGCAGACACCCACCCCTCCCCGAGGTACTGCTCGACCCAGACTCACGATCTTGGGGTTGCTGATGGTTGTGGGATGCCCAAACTCCGTGATCATTTTCCAAGTCACGTGATTGAGGAGGCGCACCTGTGACAGAACCACACGGGTGAACCCGGCCGGCTGGGTGGGTTTTCATACGGCCTCTCGGATCCCCACCTTCCCGTTCCCACCTTCCCGTCATAGCTCCCAACCGCCAGGAACTGACTGCTGGGGCTCCAGGCCACAGACTTGATGCCCAGGGACCACTCATAGGCACAGAACGCTGACAGCAGGCGGCCATCCAAGGAGTACAGCAGAACCTTGTACTGCAAGAGATGTTGTTAGTCGTACAAATGTCAGGTTCACCTGGGATGCGTCCCAGATGCTCGTGCACATGGCAGAGCTGGCAGGAAGAAGCATGGTGGAAACTGCCCTCCACAGCTGTGGCGCGATGGAGGTTCTCAGCTAGAACCTCTAGGGAAGGGGTGACAGCAGGCGGGAGGGGAAGCTGGGACATAATCTACTGGCTCACTGGTTCGAGGTCAGCTCGTCATCTGAGAGCAGGTGAGGCTGGCACACTGCAGCACTTAGAGGGCAGCAGACAATCAGGGAAGCTCCTATGTGCCAACATGCCCAGTCACTACCATACCTCCAAGCAGGTGTCCCACACTGCCAGCACACAGCCGTTCGGGGCCCACTCGATCCCTGCGAGATCCTGGGTGTCCGTATCAAAGTGCTTCCAAAGGGAGGAGGAAAAACAGAAGGAAATCTGACATTTTCTTTTTTTTTTTTGAGTTGGAGTTTCACTCTGTCGCCCAGGCTGGAGTGCACTGACACGCTCCCGGCCACCGCAGCCTCGACCTGCTGGGCTCCGGTGATCCTTCCACCTCAGTCTTCCAAGTAGCTGGAACTACAGGCGCACACTACCACGCCTGGCTAATTTTTTGATTTATTGTAGAGATGAGGTCTCGCCAAGTTGCCCAGGCAGGTCTCGAACCCGCGGGCTCAGGCAATCTACTCACCTCAGCCTCCCAAGCGTGGGATTACAGGCTGAGCCACCGAGCCCGGCTAAATCTGACATTTTCTTAAACAATTACTGCATTTATTTTATAATGGATGCTGTAACCTATTCAGCATTTAATTTTCTAACATAGAAATGGAAAGAATCTACATACGGGTGGGTGGGTATGTGGGGGTGTGTGTGTGTGTGTGTGTGTGTGTGTGTGTGTGTGTGTGTACTAGTGTCGGTCCCTAGCAGGAGGCACGGCTGGACTGCGAGGTGCCTTTACTCACACACACTCTTGCCTCCCGCCTTTCCCAGCCTGGTGAGACTCACTCTCTAAGGCCCGCCTGGACAAGAGCCTTTCTGGCATGTTCTGTGCTGCCAGCCTTCCCGAGCCTCCCACCTCACCACTGCAAGGCACTGTGGCCAAGCTCCAATCTGCCTCGACAGCGGTACTCTGAGTGTGAGCACCCGGCGAGTGCCTAGCTCAGGGCAGGCCCTCTGCCAAGGGGGCGGCCACGTGGCCCTGCTCCTGACATGGCATGGTACATGCAGATACCGCCACACTCAGGAAAAGGGAAGGGACTCTCACTCATTAAGCCTGCACCAGCGTCACCAGGTCTCGGCCTATCTACCACTCAGCATGCATGACGGGAAGCGACTCCCAGCACCCTTGCCCTTTGAAGCTCCAAGTCCCCCTGCTCCCCCTTGTGCCAAGGCTGCCCTGGCACCAAGAGAAAGCCCCTCCAGCCCTCCCGGCCGTGGTCCTCTACCCAGTGGGCCAAGCACTCACCCGCAGGAGCTGCCAGTCACTGCACACGAAGATGCTCACGAAGTCCTTGCAGTCGCGCCGCTCTGCCAGTGCCATGTAGCGGCCGTCCCTGGTGAAGGAGAGTCCTGCAGGGAGGAGCCGAGAGGGGGTGCAGGAGGATGCAAGGCGGCACGAGGAGAGGGCGGAGTCAAAAACAGGGGAAGGGCACGGGCGCAGAGCACCGCTCTCCAGACAGATGAGAACGTTCTTTGCGGAGAGGCCATGAGAGCCGTGGTTTCACCCCTTAGAGCACCAAGTGACGTGACCCTCGAGGAAGCACGAAACACTATCAAAAAGTACAGCACCTGACAGGCATCGGTCGAGACTGCAGGGCGCCCGGGGTACCTTCAGCTAGGCACAAGTCGGTTTGGCACTACATTTCTTATTTTACTTCTGAATTTAATTATTTGGAAGACATAAATTTAAGATGAAAACTTGGGAAAAAACTGGTTGAAAATGCTAAGCTGTATTTTCCAGCTCTGTGGGAGCTTAAAAAGCTCCAGGCCAAAACTCAGTACTTCATGAGTGACAAGAACATCTCAAGTAACAGAACTATTGTTTCCACTCAAGAAATGTGTCTCTCCAATGGAATATTACGTAGCTATAGAGAACGGCAAATGTATGGACTTCGCAGCAACTTGGATGGATTTAGAGTCTATAATACTCAGTGATCTATCATAGAAGTAAAGACCTGAGTACCACATGTTCTCACTTATAAGTGGACCTTGGACATTTACCATAATACTATAAAAAAAGGATTGGCAGTAGCAGGACACTACCAGGAGAGGGAAGGGGGGCACATAACATCAGTAAGGGTATCTGATCTCAAACCAGGTGAAGTGGGGACCAAATCCTGAATTGTACCCTACATCTTTAAAGAAAGGAAAAAAAAAGAAACTTGTATTTCTTTTCTTCTCGTCTGAAGAGACTCTAATGTCCAAACTACAAAAATAAAAATGCATGTACAATTGCATCTCATTCAAATGCAATTTCCAAACTGCTGATGACAACAGATAAAAATGGAAACATTCAAATTGTGTAACAGTTCTTTCTTTCTTTTTGACACAGGGTTTCACTCTGTCACCCAGGCTAGAGTGCAAAGGCACAATCATAGCTCACTGCAGCCACAAACTCTTGGGCTCAAGCAAGCCTCCCGTTTCAGCCTCCCAAATACTGGGACTACAAGGTACATGCCACCATATATGGCTAATTTTTTGTGGAGATTGGGTCTCACTATGTTGCCCAAGCTGGTCTTGAACTCCTGGCCTCCCAAAGTGTGGAGATTACAGGCATGAGCCACCGTGTCCTGCCCATTCTGGCTACCGAATAAAAGACGAACATGGTAACTTCATGACTCATGAAGAGTGGCACATTCCACTCGGTGCATGCCATCCAGTTAAATCATGCCAGCAGCCAGCTACCTCCACACCATCGCCTTTCTTCCAGGTGGCTCAGAGGCTTCAACCAGAAGGGGACACTTGTCACTTATCCCTCCTCTGGCCCAGAGGTGACAGGGCTCGATCTCCCCTTAGCAAAGAGATCAGATGGGGTCAACAGAGTGCAAGATGTGAAGTTTAGGACTGGTGCCAGTGGGGTCCCCTGACAGCACTGGTTTGAAAGGGTGTGAATGCCCAGTCCTGCCACATGGGTTGAGAAGATTCCTGTGGGCTCTTACTTGATGTCTTGGAAGCTTCCTCTTTAGTCACTGGGATGTTTTAAAGGGGTTCTTGTTTCTGGAGCTATGTTATACTTCCTGATGAAGTATCAGGAGAGCTAGGAGATACTGTAAGGTAATCCATGAGGTGGGGGCACTGAGAAAGGGTGGCTATGACTTGATATCTGTCCATGACAAAAAGGTGAAAAACAAAACAAAACAGCTGAAAAGCAATGGCTCTTGAGAAGCTGGGACACACTTACCCTGCTGACAAGCTTTGGGATATTTGATGTAAGACACGGATTTTGTGCACAAGGACCAGACGGTTACCCGCAGCTGTGGGGAAGAGGAAAAGAGAGAAACAGCATGTCTTGGCACATCTAGAAAGACTGTCTCAAATGCTAAACCAGATCACCAGTACCCAGACACGAGAACTGCTGTGGAGGCAAAACTGTCCAGACATCCTGAGATACCTTCCCTCTTGACGAGTAAGCTCAAATGCATATTTACTGTTGCTAAGGTAAACTTAGTGTTTTTGTGTGGTTTTTTAAATTTTATAACAGTATTATCTGCAAGACACACAGTTGAATTTATGTGCATTAGAGTCAGCTATTCCAAGCTAATCTCACGGTGCATATCCTAACGAGCCTGAGGAAGTTACTCGGCAGAGACAAGTCTCTATGTGGAAAACCACAGCGTTCCGGCCCCTCTAGGGAGACAGGCTCTCTGTGACTCCTCCGGAACCTCCTGCAGTAGGCCTGTGCTCATGGTCCAAGACAGGAGGGTGGCCGCTCAGCACCGAGAAGGCGAGCCCGACAGGCTCGTGTGGTGCAGAAGGTTCTGGACTCTCTACTGTTGGTGTGTTTGCCATCTGTCCTCTCTGCTCCCTTACTGGGAAGCTGGGAGCTGACCAAGGGCAGCCAGAATGGATACTGTCCTAGCAAGGGACCAGCAAGGGGGAGCTGGCGGGGGAGACACCCCTGCCGTGGGGGGGCCTGATGCCGGGCTGTGTTGAGACTTTCAGAGCTCACACACCTCACCTGCACCTCACCTCACCTGTGCATCACCAACACCTGCACCCCACTATACCTCGCCTGCACCTTGTCTCACCAACATCCCCCCCTCCCCAAACCTCGCCTCCACCTCTCTGCCCCAACACCACACTGCACCCCATCTCCCCAGCAGCTACGTTTTCTGCAGAGGACCCGAGGATGCTCTCCTGCCCTGCACACTGGCAAGTCTGGGAGTGAACCAACACATGGCCCAACCCAGCTCAGGTGGTCATGGAAGCACACGGCCACATGGGCCAGGAGGCATGGGTGGCCGGGTGGGGGCACTGACCATCTGCAGGCAGCGTCTGCCTCCACCCAGGTTAAGTGTAGCTGTGGGTGTGGCCCACAGCACGTCCATACCCGCGTGTCTACACCCAAACGTCCTGCAACGCCACGTTTCAGCTGGGAGGTTAAAATATGAGTCCTTCCCATTTCTCCCCCTCGTCTACACACAAAAGACAAGACAACCTGATGTCTGTCACCGCGTCCCTGAACGTCACACATGTGTCCAGGAGAGGGGTGCTGGACATGCGTATGTGAGTGCAGGGCCTCCGTGCTGCCCCTGAGCTTGAAAACACCTCTGCCCCACTGAGGCCGGGAGGGCACCGTGGCCAGAGCCAGGAAGCACAACCCTCCATCCAGCAGACCTGGTCTGGGGACCTGGCCTGGGACGGCCATCAGTATGGTCTAGATTGATGAAGGCCTGGCCCCAAGCTAGCTCAGAATCACACTTAAAGCTCATACCTTAGGAGAAAGGCAGCTTGGGAAAAATACAACAACAACTGTAGGCCAATAAGAAAAAACAAGGTAGTTAAACACAGGCCTCTACCAACTCTCTTAACTTCCATGAACTGGAGACACAAGCCCCTCGGGGGGATGGCAGGCCTTGGCAAGGACACCAGCTCTGACCATGGGAACACACAGCTGGACCCAGGGTGCTCGGCACCAGTGGATCCACCCAACTTGGGCATTGCAAACCCAGCACGAGGCCACAGGGAGGAAGCCTGACACAAACACCACAGCTCACAGGGCTCCCAAGGGAAGGCTGGGAGCAGAACTGCAGGGCAGAAGCGGCAGATGATACCTGGGTGGAGACAGGGACCCACCACCAGGAGGAACTCGTGCAGTGGGGTAGGTGTTCACCTCAACGGTGGCATTAATCCCACTGAAGTGTACACTTAGAGTGGGTGGGTTTTATTGCTTGTGAATTGTTTTAATTGCCTTTATTCAGATATAAGAAGAAGTTTTCAGTCTGGATGTATTTTTTACGCAAACTGTAGGCAATTTACAACATACACACTAAAACTTAAGCACACAGAAAGGCTGAACGTAAAAGGACCGAAAAAGGCAAACCCTAAGAGGAGGGAAGATCTGCTGTGCTCGTATCTGACAAAACAGACTTTAAGGCCAAAAGAACTGAAGCAATGCTTCACAATTAAGGGCTCCCTTCACCATGAAAATCGTGAAACCTGTTTCACCATGGAAACTGTTTGGAAACCATTCTAAACTCAAAAGTACTTTTATAAATACGGCAGAGTTGGGCATAGTGGCTCACGCCTGTAATCCCAGCTACTTGGGAGGCAGAGGCAAGAGAATTGCTTGAGCCTGGAAGTTCGAGACCAACTTGGGCAACAGAGCGAGACCCTGTCTCAAAAAAAAAGGAAAAAAAAAATCCGACAGACAATGAAGAGGAATTACTCCTATCAGATATTAAAACATACTATAAAACCACAATAATGCAGACAGTGTGGTATTAGCACATCAACAGACCAACAATGGAACTGAATGGAAAATCAGAACTGAAGATGCAGGTATAAAGGGGTTTAGGTGATACAGGGGGCAAAGACAGACTTCTAAACAGATGCTGCTGGGAGCAGGTAGAATGATTTGTTCCCCACACCACATGCCACAGACAACTCCACAAGAACCTGAGCCACACTTAAATCAAGCACACGTGTGTGTATAACGCAAGCTAGAGAAGCTCAACCTCACCAGCAACGAGGGAAGTGAAAGTGAAGACACAAGCCAATGCCATTAGTTCTCCTGGACGCAGTCATTCCACATCTTGACACAACCCCGGAGGGTCAACATTCACCCTCATGGGCGAGCATGCCCCACCCCCAGAAGACGTGTGGACATGTAGGCAGCAGACCGGCTAACACACCCACCACACTGTGGTTCATAACAGCGCACACATCCAGCAAGAGAAGAGAAAGCCAAACCACTGGCCTGACAAGCAACCCAAGACCTAGATATGCCCGTGAACATGGTGACCCTAAAAACAGCGTCAAGGGGAAAAAGAAAGGCCACAGAGTGTCAAAGTGTGTGTCCCTTTAAGGAAACATTAAACTGCAAGCCAGACATTCCAGTGTTCATATACATGTATATGGTAGGGCCCTCAAGAAAAGTGCAGAGCTGATTAAGGCAAAACCCGGGAGGCCAGGCCCCCTGGGAAGGACATGCTATGTGAGGGCAGGTGAACTCAGGAGGCCGGCGCTGTCCTGTCCTCAGCCTGATGGTGAATTGCTTTATTCCTTGCTGAACCCTGTCGAGAGGACACGAGCTTTCCTTTTCCTGTCGATGTGCAGGAGGCAGGGACTTCTTGGGTCCTCCACGGTACCCCCTACGGGGCCACACGCATGGAAGGGCATCCACTGACCTGGAATCCTCAGAGAGCTTGCAACTGATCCTCACTCCAGTGAGTGGTGACACTGATGAAGGACAGGCGCCAACAGGTCACTTCAGCCAGCAAGTGGAAGTGGAATCCTGACATGCCTCCTCACTTGAGGTTATTTAAGTTGGTACAAAAAGCTAGAGCTGTCTCAGTATCTTGCTTGGGACGCCCAGGCTTGAAGTTGCTGGTTTTCTTCTACCACCTAATCTTACTGTTCATGCTAAGGCCACCAGCAAAGTTGTCATGACCCATCTTAGGTCGAGCCATGCCATCTAAGTACACCCTATACAAAGTCAAATATTATGTAGCAAAAGTATAGTACTCGTGGTAAATATTGGTACTTTGGGAGGCTGAGGCGAGAGGATTGCCTGAGCCCAGGAGTTTGAGACCAGCCTGGGCAACATAATGAGACCTCATCTCTACGAAAAAATTTTTAAAAATTAGCTGGGCATGGTGGCATGTGCCTGTAGTCCCAGCTACTCAGGAGGCTGAGGCCGAAGGATCACCTGAATCCAAGAGGCCGAGGCTGTGGTGAGCTATGATCATGCCACTGCTCTTCACCCGGGATGACAGATTGATTGTCTCACTCCAAAAAAAAAAAAAAAGGTATGCATGTCATGTGGGATGCTAATAGAACAATAGAACAAGTTCCACCTGTCGAGGTTTATAAACTCTGCAGATGGTAACTAACCTTCCTTCCGAGTCACTTAGCAAGAGCAGAGACCACTCCTGCCACAAGCCTGTATCTTGAGGACAGATCTGGGCCCGAAGAATGACAAGCATGAAGACTGCTAGGCGAGGGTACATGAAAAGCACAAACCACCCACTCCAGAAGGCCCAGGCTGTACTGACCTCCAAATGCCAATGTCCTCAGTGCAGGGAAACAACGTGGCCTTCGCTCCCTCCCACTCCCTCACAGCCCAGGACAGCAGGCATTAAAGCATCTTTAAAATGGAAACCAGATACGTGTGAAGCCACATGGCTGTCTGAAGCAGCTGATTTAGTAACCTCACAGGTGGATAGAAACTTTGCACCAGCCGATGCCCACATGAACAGCTACATGAAACCTCGGATTTGCATGAAACCCTGGGCCTGCAGTCCCGTGGCTGGGAATAAACACCCCACGTGTGTATTCCACATGGTGAACAGCCTCCCAGGAGCTGGTGTAGGAAGGTAGCTGCCATGTAAGCCAGCAGCCCAGACAGTGAAGAATACTCAAGAGAGTTAGAACGCTCCACCAGAAATGTGCCTCACTGAAGGGATCCATGCATCTTTCTCTATCTTAAAAATATACCCGACACCAAAGACCTTGTACCTAACACCTCATGGGCATCTGATTTCATAACTCTGATTTATCCTGGGATTTCATGCATCCCCCTCACTGGGCTCAGCACAGAGCCTGGCGCAGTGGGCACAAACCAGACAGCAGGTAGATGGGGGAGCCGGTGATGCCCTCCCTTGCCCCACGGACCGGCACCTTCAAGGAAAGATGTAAGCCAGTTCATATTAAAGCTCCATTCCTATTGCTGAATGAAAGAGACTGCTTAAATCCTTAAACATGTAAATCAAGATTTTAAAATTCTGCAGGGTGCAGTGGCTCACGCCTATAATCCCAGCACTTTGGGAGGCAGAGACGAGAGGAATGCCTGAACTCTGGGGTTCAAGACCAGACTGAGCAACATGGTGAGACTTTGTCTTTACAATAAATCAAAAATTAACTGGGCATGGTGGCA
>CAUYQG010220969.1:0-26408 GCA_963574415.1 Tarsius wallacei
CACTCCAGTCTGGGCGACAGAGTGAGACTCCAACTCAAAAATAAATAAATAAATAAATAAATAAATAAATAAATATGGAAGTTCAAATTATACTAGTTTATAGAGGAAGTGAAACACCATGATGACACAAAGAACAATGGAGGCAAGGAAGCTGTTTTAAGCAGGAGATTTACAGGTGATTTCTCAAGAATGACATTGCAGCAGAGACCAGAATGGAAAAGTCAGGAGTTTGATTTTGGATGTGTTCTGCTTAAGCCACCTTTGAGGTATCCTAAGTAGAGAAGAGAGTGAACCGGTAAAGGAGTCAGAAAAAAGTCTAAGAAATCTATAGTTTCTGCAGAGGAGAAGGAGAGGAATTAACCTCCCACATTCCATAATATGTGTGTCTACTTTGTATACGTGGTTTTCCTTTCTGTTTGTACCCCTAAGGTAAGGTTGCAAGATTTAGCAAACAAAATACAGAATGTCAGTTAAATTTGATTTCAGCTAAACATGAAATTGATTGATTGCTTGACTGACATTTACACACTATTTGGGATATGCTTACACAAAAAAATATGTGTTGTTATCTGACATTCTAATTTAACTGGACAACTTGTATTTTATCTAGCATCATAACCCCCAAAAGCATTTAACATTACTAACTCTTCTCTTCCTCCTTTCTCTCATTCTTTCCTCCATCTTTTCCTTCCTTTCTCTTGACAACCGTTCCTTATTCCCGGAGGACTTTAAAATCCTCACTCCTTCATTATACAAAGTAGTTCAGTTCTGCACTTTCCTGCCTTTCCTTGTATATCCACTAGTATTTACACATACCTTCTATCTGAACACTGATTGTGACTAAGACTACTCAAGTACTGACCCACCTGAGAAGACAAGTTGGAGTTTACAACGTTCATTTACACATAGACAGGTACTGATTTCCATAAACTAGCCAGTAGAAGGAATACAAGAACTCTACCTACCTTTTCCTTCCATATTTCCTATATGTGCATATGGAGGCACTTGACCGTATTTTTTTAATGACAAAAGGCAGGATTTGATAAATTAATATACTATGTTACTGGCAATATAAGTATAAGCTTCAGTTTTTTCATCTTTAAAATGAGAGGTTTAATACTAACGGCAATAGCAATAATAATAACAGTAAATGTTTATTAGCTAATTACCACTTTCAAGACATTATATTAAAAATGTTATATGTATTGGCTTAAACGTTTCTTTTAGCTTTAACAATGTGTGATACATTGGCACAGCAGGGTCGCAGATATGACAGAATCCAATTGAAAAGAACTTTGAGGTACATTAATGTAAACAGATGCCATTAATAATATAGTGCAATTAAAAATAATGTCTAAATAATAATGGGAGAAAAAAGGTGTTAATGTATGATGATCATCATACAGGCAAGAAATATTATTAGAAAAGATTTCAGCAATTTGCATTCTTTTCTCCACTGATTCCCAAACCAGTTGAAGACAGCTTCAACAATGTGTCGACAATTTGCCTGCATGAAAATCATTTACAGGCCAACATTGTATTTGATGTGACTAAAAGGTGTGTGGTTGCTTGGGTAAAGCTACAAGCTACAGGGATGTGAGAAAAATATGTTATTAATGGTGTTAGTAAGAAACATAATTTAGAATTTAAAAGCACATTTCTTCTGTGCAGTTCATTGGGCTTTACAAATATTTCATTAAGTTGTATTACCCTGCTGTCAGAGGGAGGCAACTATATGGCAAATATAATAAACAGCTATTGAGGGGCTATTCAGATAAGAAAAGAACACTGCAATTCACAGTATGTGCAGTTAAATGAGAATGAGGAAATAAATATATCAACCTATATTGGCAGGCTGTGGTAAAAGCTATATTGGCATTCGAGTAACTTGAAGCCATACTAAGAAAATCCCTTTTTGCCTGTCCCTTAAGACAGGCAAGTGCACAATGGTACCATAAGCACCTCGTGCAGAGTGCCACAGGTGCACTTGAGGAGTCATGAGAATTACTTCAGTGTGATCTAAAAAGTTCACCTTGCCCACACCTACCTTCCAAAAGAATTTCAAGTAAGTGAAGCCCTTTATACACAGAAATGCCTTGTGGAAATAACTTTTTTATAAGTCTATCAGATAGTTTTGCTGCATACAAACCACTCCAAATTATTTTAGTTGCTTATAACATTAAATACATAATGTTTGAGGATTGGCTAGTGGTTCTTCTGTACAGCCCAGGTTGGATGTGTAATGGAACTTATGCATCTGTAGACAACTGCAAGTTGTCTGCAGGCTCTTGCTTGCTCTGTTGTGTCTGGAGCTCAGCTGTGATGACACTGTCCCCACGTGGACTCCACTCTCCAGTATATTAATTAGGCTGGAATTGTTCCCACTGGGGAGTAGGGTTCTCAGAGGAGCAGCACAAGTGTAGAGACCTAGGTTGGGAAGCAGCACAGAGTCACATGTACCTATTGTGTTGTTCAAGCAGGTCACAAGGCCTGCCCAGATTCATGGTTTGGGAAAAGAGCCTCTGCTTTGTAATAGGAGAAGAACTCACATTGCCAAGGCTGGAGTACACGTAAAAAAAGAATTTGTGGCCAATTTTGAAACCTACCACAGTGATATAGTGAATATGTCATTTGTCATATTTGGGGGGGGGGTTACTATCACAGATGTACTACTGTCACCAGAAAAGTAGACCTTGTGTTCACAGCTTCTTTGCAAGTCACCCATGTGACTGAGTGATGCAATACTGTCATGTGACCTAGACTTAATTAATAAGATGCACCTTTGTGAGATTTTTACTTGGAAAAGTGAAGGCACTGTGAATAATTCATTTTCTGGTGAAACGGATATCTTTCACCACTTCTGAGAGACAGATGGCAATGATTAGTGGCATCCTGGGTGCTATACATCACATACTGTGGGGTCTCTGAAGTGTGCTTCCATCCTGGGACAGGTTATGACTGTCTAGCTTCTAAGCTAGATTCCTTGGCCCTCCCAAAGAGCTGGGAAATTAATAATATCCTTCAATACATTTCTTAAATTAACCAGAATGGTTTCTGTGGATTAAAATTAAGAGTCCTGACTAGTGTAATAGGGACACTGAATATATTTCCACATCTCTAACATGGAAATAATAGCATCCATCAAGGAACTCTCTGGTTTATAGTTGGCATTTTAATACATGATAGCTTTCATTGTTTTATGTGTTCTGAAAATTTCCACAAAACAAAATTCCATATCTTTTCTCTATTAATATAGCAACAAACAACACTGATAAGTTTTAGTTTGTATTTAAGTGTGAGTCTCACACTTTCTCCTGAAAGACCAAATAGGTCAACTTACTTCTCACTTATTTTTCTAGACAGAAGATAATAATAGGACTGCGTAGCATAGTAGATAGATATTTGAAGTAGAGAATGCAGTGTGAATGTCATGGCTCACTTCTGTCAAATACAAGAGACAGGCAAGTCTCTATTTGGCTCCTACTTTAACCATACAGTTGGGGAAAGTGGCTGCCTTGTTTACCTCAGAGCATTATTCTGAGACTCATTTGAAATATCATAAACATAAAAGTTTTGAAACTATAAACTGCTATGCAAACATAATGGAAACTTTAAATTTCTCATCTCTCCATCTATGGTAATAAACAAATACAAATTTTAATTTTTTAAATATATTCTTAAAATTTATCTCTGCACTGAGTCTCCTCTAGCATCTGTTTATATGGATCCTTCATTCAGATTTAATTTAGATTGGCTCTTTAATTTTTGGATTGAAAAAGTTGACAGTAAAGACCTTAAAAACAAATGTAGTTTACGCCACCAAAAGAGAGTTGTCTTCCAAACCTGATTTCAAAGGAAATATCACGTTCCTTTCCTGTACCTGGCACACTGACCTGTACAAAATAGGTCAAAATTAATCTAAGGTGATGATGACTATTAACAGTAATAAGACTGAAAATTATCATACACTTACTGTGGAATACAAAGTCATAAAATAATTACTTCATGGTTCTATCACATCATAAATAAATTTTTCAAGTATGTACTAGAGGTTTTCTCTTTAAAATTTTGACCTAAATCTGTTTTTCTTTATACAGTTTGATCCCTTTTTGCCTTTGTCAGAAGATTTGTGCAAACCACTTTGCAGTTTACAGTATTTCTAATACTTTAAATTTGTTAATTCTTTCATATGCTATGTGGGAAAAAAATTACCTTAGCAGTGAACAAAAGCATTAATAATTATACAGGGTTGACAACAAAAAGAACAATGAAATTATGTGGTATAAAAAACTGAATTTAAAAACTGATTACATGATGAAATATGGCCAATTATAAAACAACATGCAAACATAATATAATGTTTAAAACCACAAAAAGAAAATACAAAAACAATGGTAAGTAATTCATCAAAAGTGACACTTTAAGTAAAGGGCAAGTGAGAATTTAGTTAAACTTCATCTTCTTCCACTTATTTTATTGAAAGTTTAGTTAAATTCTCAAAAAACATTAGCAAGTTTCCATTTCATTCTTGTTTATATCTTTTGATAATAACTTTTTAATTTATCCCTTAAACTTTTCCCTTAAACTTTTTGTCCATAAAATCCATCAAATGTTTGTTTTCATTTCAGAAATTATTATTTCCAAACCTTAAATGGGCCTTCAATCAGTTAACATAAATCTCTACATCTGTAGTAAAATTATTCAATGGTCTCTCATACTTCTGCAAAAACTATCCAACTTCTTAAGAGAAGTATGAGTAATTATGTGAAGTCACCATTGCCTCCTGTTATCCACATAATCTGTCATTCTTCACTCACCAACTTCACTAACCACAGTGACCTTTCTTCTACTCCACTGTTTATGCTAAGACTTTACATAATCTGATTCTTCTGTTCTTCTCCATCATGATTTCATTCTTTTTCTACCTTACTCAGTATTTTCCAGTCTCAATGATCTTCCCTTTGTATCTTGAACACACGAAGATTTTTTTCAGCTCTCAGGACCTGTGGCTTCCTATTCTGTCTGCCTGAAAGCATCTTTCCACTTCTGTCATTGTGTAATCCGTTTTTTTCTCAAACTCCAGATGTTAGTTCAAATGTCACTTGTTTATAAAGCCTTTCCTTTACTGCTTTGTCTAAATCACATCTTTTTTTCATTCTTTATCCTTTAACTCTAATTATTTACTTATAAGTAAAATTTACCTTATCTATTTATATGTTGACTTGCTTGTTGTCTATCTCTGAAGAGACAGTAAGTTTCTTGAAGCCAAGGAATGGTGTTGTGACTCTGAGTGACATGACCCCAGCACCAACTGTAGTGCTAACACCATCATTATTTCTAAAACTAATTAACCTGTTGTTATCCTTTCCAGTAAGCTATATTTGGTGCTGTCCTTTTGTGTGACAATATTCTCTTTCTTACAAAAATTGTATATTTTATTTAAGACATTTGACTTACTAAATCACCATACAGTAACTTTTATAATGTGTCTAGCAATTTTGATTACCAGAAGAATCATGAGGAATGAATGGTTTATCTTAAGATATCAACTATGAAAGAGTTATCTTAACATATTTACTATGTAGATGAGCTGTATATTCTTTTTATATTATTATTATTTTACATTTTCCAGTAACTAACCTAATTCTCAACTCTTCTATATTCTTCAATCCAGGGTATGAAAGCATGAGAACTACATTTCCCAGAATACCTTGCACAAAAAGTTATAGATTACCTTGCACTAATTTACATGAGATTTGTAAGGCAGAAGATTAACAAAGCCTAATATTGTTCGAGTAGTAACAATAAGCCTCTCATGATCTTTAGGACATAGGAGACACAGGCTTTCCTTTAGCTCATGAGCCCTGAGAATTACTCACTTGTAGCTGCAGATAATCAAGATCATCCACAGTGAGTTCTGACATTTTTTGCACTTCTTAGTCTCCTAATTTTAGTAGCAGCATCCTGGGTCATTGTACTGCAAGTGTTTTCAGCATATGTGTGTATATGTGTTTGTGCACGCACACGTGTGTGTGTGTGTGTGTGTGTGTGTGTGTTGTGCTTACAATTCCTTTGACCAACTCTTACTCTCTTAAATATCTACAAAGTATTTTTATTTTTCTCTGTAAACCTGCAGTAATTAGTCCCGTCAAAATAAATTTTAATACACTGGTTCTATCATCAAATTTATAAAATTCACAGACTTGACAATTGTATGTGCTGGCATTTTTGTGAGAGAATATAAAAATATTCCCAAATTCACTAAGGCTGGAGGTAGAGATATAGGATTTGAATCTTTGAGGTGAAAACTGGAGGTAGACTAGTAGAGTCCAAACTAAAATAAATGTCAGGCACAGTGAAATCCTACAATACCAGCACTTTGGGAGACAGATGCAAGAGTATTGTCTGAGCTCAGGGGTTCGAGACTAGCTTGAGCAACATGACAAGATATCATCTTTACAATAAATAAAAAAATTAGTCGGACTGGAACCAGATGCCTATGGTTCCAGCTACTCAGAAAGCTGAGGAAGAGGGATCAACTGACCAGCAAGTCGAGGTTGTTGTGGGCCGTGAGCATGCCACTGCACTCCAGCCTGGGCAACAGAGTGAGACCCTGACTCAAAAAAAGAAAAAAAATCTAAAAGAAAAACAAAAATTTCTGCAGCTCGGGAGACAGTGGGAAAAGCACAGAAGAGAAGATAAAATAGAGCAAAACTGACCCTAATTACCTCTTAACATTAAAGAAACTTCGTTTTCATCTTTCAGCTCGAAAGATATCAAATTTGGGGTATAATCCAAATAGGCTGTGATCAAAGTTCCCTGTATTTTGCAATAACTTAACAAGAAGCAGGCCATGTGATACTGTGGCTAAGTCCAGAATACCTATTAAATCAAATCAGCTTACTCAATAACCAAGTAGGCCACATGGAATAGATTTCACAGAGTTTAATGACAATTTTTTGCACCATTTTGGACAATGAAAGTTCTGCATTACATCCAAATATTCATACAAAGATGGGCCAAGATGACTGATTCAAATTAGAAGTCAACCAGTCACATTGAGATAACAAAATCTGCTCTCACACTTTGTTGCTTAAAATTCATGGGCTCTGAGCCACCTCTTACAATTTCAACCCACCCTGAACTTTCTACCATAAAAATGTGATGTCCATGCTTTTGGTTATTTTATGTATTTTACAGATGCATTTAAGTGCCCAGAGATACTTTTAGGATTTTTGTGGATATTTATGAATTGTTTTTAATCTATTTTCAAAGGCATATCTAGATTCAGAGCCATTAAGATCAATGGTTGTTTAGGGTTCCCTGATAACTGCTTTCAAGGTGTGTGTGAGTGTGTGTGTGTGTGTGTGTGTGTGTGTGTGTGTGTGTATGTGTAGACAGTTGGGGGACTGGTGTTGAACACTGTAAAAAATCTGTCTGCTTTATTAGTCTTAAGAAAAACCTTTAGGGATGACCTTTTCATCCTCGTCTAATTTTTTTTAGGTCAGGAGCAGAAAGATGCAGATTTGCATGCTATTTGCATGAATTTTATATTTATCCATGTTAATTAACATTGACTCTATATGGGTGACACCATTAAAATATCAAATTACCTGAATATATTTATTTTAAGCACCTCTTTAAAATCAGTTTATGTGTCAACTGCCTTAGGAATTCTATCTTATGATCATCCTATGCTGCTTCCTCATGTCTTTTACACGTTTTCAGATGATATTTGAGGAAAACAATTTTTAGGTTACTATTAACTTATTTTTCTTTCCTTAGAGAAAGATTTTTAACAGGAACAGAATATTTCAATCTACTAATTTGTAAATTTAAATAAATAAATGCATGCATGCATATATATGTAAATCTCAGACAAACTTTAAGTCCATTTTTAACAAAACTATTCAAAAATAAAGCCGACATACAATAGAATTGATCCACATATGAAAATTTTATTTTATTCCTTGTGTAGGCATCAGTGTGTGGGCTGAACTATACATACTTATTCATCAATATATGTTTATTTTTCCATATACAAAGTTAATAATTTATCATTTAATTATTATTTAATTTTAAGAATGTAATATAGTTGACATATAGACATCTCTAATTTTTTACCATGTTAATCTACTAAACATTGTTTAGTTGTCCTTAGGCTCAAAGTTTTTGTCATCAATTTAACCAGGAATTTCCTAATTCCATTTCATATATTCTTGGTAAAAATACTTTATATATCGTTAGTTAAGGATATTTCTTTCTCTAAATTATGAGGAAATTTTCACAAGTTTCTTATTGTACTAAGCTTACTTCATGTGTTGATTTTTCCCCTTCACTTTTTTTTAACTCTCCAATTTTTATCAGCAGTTTTATTAATAGTAACACATTCTCTTGTCACCCACAAGCAACAAGATTGATACAGGGGTTTTTCCTAAACTATCATTGCATATGTTACCTGTGTACATCATAAACATTTAAGTTTAAAAATACCCCAGTGGCTATTTTTAATTTCATTTTGAATGCTGAATAACCACACTTTTAGCTTCTAATGTTGTAGTATAAATGTATTTTCTGAACTTAATTTATGTGTAAACTAAATACTGATATACTATTACTGTTCACATATACATCTATAGAAAAGTAATCTCACCATATATAAAATATATAAGCCATCTATGTATGTTAACATATGCATATACATATGTAAGAATTGTATCTACTCTGAATCTTTGTTTGCTAATTAAAATTCAAGCTAAAAATTGTGGTGCAGTTTTCTATACTCAAGTGACTGGTTTTCTATCTACATAAATGGGAAGTATTTAACCCAAATAGCAATTCTCATATCATAGCAGGCACTCTTAATTTCCATAAATTCAAATATTATTTCTTCAAAGCACTGGAGCAACTTTTGATTACTCTCTGACTGTAGTATGGCAATGGCTCAGGCACAAATGTTTCAGTTTATTAAAAAATCATGTGTCTTACATCAATAATATTTACTTTTTAAAAAATTATGTAAATATGTCATATAGTAAAACAATTGCAAATGCTATGTGTATGGTATAGGTAAATATTGGTTTATTCCTAATAATCTACTTGCAATTAGTTTCAAAAAGTAAGTTTCATATGCATTTATTTGTGATAATTTGGCAATTAATATTAATTTTAATCTATAATATCCCATTGAAACTAGCTTTTTTGCAACTGTCATGTTAGTCTGTTTGGGTTGTCATAACAGCATGCCACAGTCTGGGTTTCTTAAGCAACAGAAATTTATTTTCTCACAGTTCTGGAGGCTGCAAGTCCAAGATCAAGGTGACAGCAGGGTTGGTTTCTTCTGAGGCTTCTCTCTTTGACTTACAGATGGTTGCCTTTTTGCTGCGTCTTCACATGGCCTTTTCGCTATGAGTGTCTATCTCTAGTGTTTCTTCCTTTTCTTATAAGGACACAAGTTCTATCAGACTAAAAACTCACTCTTTTGATCTCATTTAACTTTAATTAGCTCTTTAAAGGCACTATCTCCAAATACAGTCGCATTGAGGGTTAGGGCTTCAACATATGAATTTAGAAGAAACACAATTCCATCCATAATAACTGCTTGAGCAAATTGTTGGTACCATGTAGTGAGCTGACAAGCTCTTTAATGATGTAGACTATAGAAGTTCAATTAACAAGCGAATTCCTGCAATTAATCAAAGGTGATGTCAAGGGATATTTATCAAGATAAAGCTGGTAGTGTAAGGTCCAACGAAATTTACTGCTAGTAACAGGAAGTCTTGGCATTCCGTTTTTTAAGCTTATTAATTTTATTTTTATAAATAAACTGAAAGTATAGCCACATTTTCAAGGATAGACTTAAGTTAACCAAGTTTACTAACTAAGGTAGAATACAAGAATGTCAACATTTTCAATAAAGAATATAATCATTTCCCAAGCTAAAATAGTCATTTTGGCATACTGTATAAGGACAAAGACATATTTTTGACATGTTTTGAGGATGACCAAATATTTGTATTATCTTTGAGAATTTTGAAGCCTTTCTTACAAAAACGAAACATATGCATGTAAACATATTGTACACACAATTTCCTTGGGATATAAATAGTCAGTCACATCTATATGATTGCCTTGCTTTTGGAATAAGAAAAATTTAATTTACAGAGATTAAACAGGTAAATTCACATAAAGAAAAAATATAGTTTAAAAGGTTCCAGTAAAATGTCACCCTGGCAGAGAACACTATAAGCACCTGTGTATTTAGTTCATTTTGTCTTTTTTTCTCCAAGGAAGTCTTGAGCATCGAAAACAAACTTACAACATCAAGGAGTTCATGTGGAGAGTGATTCTATTGGTGTTTCAGTGTGTTATACACTATTGTCCTATGGAAGACTGATAATGTTTAATTTTACCTAAGTCTTGTGCTCCTGGAAACGTGATTTCCTAAGATTTTCTATAACAGACTAAAAAACAAAATCATAATTAACTTGTTTTATTAGTAGACTTAGATATTCCTTTGGTTTATTTATGGATTTGTACTTTTTAATTAAATTTCCTAACGTAAAATATAGTGGAGTCTTCAGAAAGAGTGAATACTAAGTTTTAGTATTTTTAATATTATTGTTATAATTTATGCTTTTACTTTTTAACACTTCAAATGTACCTGGCCATGTTCAATGGCTGTATGATGGATGTTAGCCCAATTGAATAGTTTTGTTATATATATTAGAAGAATCATAGAGATTATCTGTATTCCATTTTCTACACTTTGTAGCCAAGGAAAAAGGAAATTGAGCATCTTGCCAAAATAACCATGAGTAAGAAGGTCTGGTAAAAGTTGTCTAAGCCTATCTACATGTTTACTGTGATTCAAACATAATTCACAAACTTGAAATTAGATCAGATATTTTTTCTTAATTTAGGACCATGTGAAAGTTATTTTTAGATGATAAAATATATAATGTGTTGAAAAACGAATTTTTGTAAAAAATTGATTATTTCTAAAATGACTGAACTCTGAGAAATACCCTAATTGTTCATTCATAGAGACAATTAAATTATCACATTTACAAATGGTCATTTCAGCACATCCACTTGCTAATGATGAAATTAGATCGATCAATAGGCAGTCCTGCCATTTTCCGGGATGTCAATGTGCAAATGACTTGAAAGACCTATCAAGACATATGTCCTTAATAGTTATCAAATATATTTTCAGGAGGTTTAGAAATGTACTAAATGAAGCAAATCTACTCTAAGAATTGAAAACATGATGATCTTTTTGACTAGTACCTTTATAGCAGCATATGAAACATCTTTGCTCTCTACTACAAATAAAATATTAAAAAAATCAAATGATATGTTGGTTTTAGCATTCATCAAGCATAAATTCAGAAGGTCAAGGATTTTAAGGTTCTAACTAAGCTTTCACTAGAGGATTATAATTATTGTTTCTTTGTTTTTTTTAAATAAATAATAATTTTCAAAGTTTTAAAATATGTACATTTATGAAGTTTCAGGGAATACTACAATTTTTATGTGAAATACAGTAATGAAGGTGAAACATAAAAAATAATAGTTGAAAAAGCAAAGTAAATTGAAAAGATGAAATCAAATTATTAAAATGTATAATAAATGAATATATAAATTGAATAGATAATATAATTATATCAAAACAAAGAAAAATATAACTTATTTAATAAAGCGTGTATCTTGTGCCTCATAATCTGTTGTAAATCAAACTACAATGTAGAAAGTTATTGAGATTCTCAATGAACACAACAATAGTTATTAATATTCAACTAAGATGGAACATGTAAAACAGGAGATATGCCTAACTATGACAAAAAATTACAGAAAAGGTTTATTTCTTCCTAAAAGAGACTTTGGGACTAATTATTAATCAAAATAATTTATTTCAAGCTGTACATATTTGAAGTCAGTGTTAAAATCAAAAGGACAGCCTGACCTCCTATAAAACCTTTGCTTGCATACATCTTCATCTCTTATTTTATTAAGGTTGTATCAGCACAAACAAGAGATGAATCACACCAATGATAAATTCTGATCAAACAAATCAGCAAAGTAAATCAACATACATAGAGGAAAAACATGTATCCCATAATGAGAAATCCAAGTGAAAAAAAATTGACATTTTCTCAAGAAGCCACTTGATAAGCAGTATAAATTCCAGTGTATTTATTATCTAATTTTGCAGAGGTGGAGTAGAGAATAAGTTACCCTTTTTCCATTGGCAACCAGCTACTAGCTTTTTAGATTCCTTAATTGGCATATAACTTACAAAACACAAACCTGACACTTTTTAAACTGTACAGTTCAGTGGTTTCAATATATTTGTAAGTTATGTAGCCCTAAATGCTATTTGATTACAGAATATTTTCAACATTACAGAAGAAATCCCATACCGTTTAGGAATCCCTTCCCACTCCTTCTATCCCACAATCCATGAAATCATTAGTCTACTCTTTGTTTCTATATATTTGCATTTTTAGACATTTTACTTGTATGAAATTTAAAAAGTGGCTTTTTGTATCTGATTTCTTTCACTCAGCATAATACTATCAAGATGTATCCATATCACAGCATGTAACAATACTTTATAGTCAAAAAATATTTAATTGTGTAGAAATATTACATTTTATTTATTAATTCACCAGTTGATAGACATTTAGTTAGTTTAATTTTTTGGCTTTTATAAATAGTGCTGCTATGGATATATACGAGTTTTTGTGTGAACATATGTTTTTAATTCTCTTTGCCATATATCTAAGCTTAATATTGCTGAGTATTATAGGAGCTCTATGTTTAACATTCTGAGGAAATGCTACATTTGCGAAAAATACCATTATTTTTTCCGTTCACCAATGAATGAGGGTTCACATTTTTCTACATCCATGCTGACTCTTATCCTTCTGATTATAGACATCCTAGTAAATATGAAGTAGAATCTCACTGTAGTTTTAATGTGTATTTCCCTAAAACCTAAGACTGTAAACCAACTTTTTATATACTTATTGGTCATTTGTGTATCTTTATTAGAATAATGCCCATTCAGATTTTTTGATATTTTTTAAAGTCAGGGTGTTTATATTTTTGTTGTTGAGTTTTTGTTGTTTTTTTTTTTGAGTTGGAGTCTCACTCTGTCATCCAGACTGGAGTGCAGTGGCCGCTCCCGGCCACCGCAGCCTCAACCTGCTGGGCTCCGGCGACCCTTCTGCCTCAGCCTTCCGAGTAGCCGGAACTATAGGTGTGCACTACCACGCCCGGCTGATTTTTTGATTTATTGTAGAGATGTGGTCTCGCTTGCCCAGGCGGGTCTCGAACCCGCGGGCTCAGGCAATCCACTCATCTCAGCCTCCCAAAGGCGCGGGATTACAGGCTGAGCCACCAAGCCCAGCTGTTGTTGAGTTTTAAGTGGGTTTTATGTATTCTAAAATCTAGACCCTTAGTAGATATATAATTTCCAAATATTTTCACCCATTATGTAAAGTGTTTTTATTTTCTTTTCCTTTAACTTTAAAAAGTTTTAATTTCTATAAAGTCCAATTTTAAATTTCTTTCTTTCATTACTTTTGTCTCTGGTATCATATCTAAGAATCCATTGACAAATCCAGTCATAAAGATTTGCTCTTGTTTTTTTTCTAAGAATGTTATACTTTTATCTCTTATATTTAGGTTTACTTCAAGACAGTTTTGTCCATGGTGTGACGTGGAGGTCCAGATTAATTATTTTATGTATGAATATTCAGTTGCTGACTGACCACATGCAGAAGATTCAAACAAGACCACTATCTATCCCCACACACAAAAATTAACTCTAAATGGATCAGAGACCTAAATGTAAAACCTCAAACCATAAGAACCTTAGAATATGAAGATTCAATTACCCTCATGGAAATTGGAACTGGCACCCAATTCCTGAACAAGACCGAAACCCACAGGCCATAAGAGAGAAGATAGACAAGTGGGACTTCATTAAACGACAAGCTCCTGTAAAGCCAAAGAAACCATCAAGAGAGCAGGGAGACAGCCTACAGGCTGGGAAAAAGTATTTGCCAACTCCAGGTCTGACAAAGGCTTAACATCTTGGATCTATAAGGAACTCAAACCTGCTGAAAAGAAAAAAACACACAACCCCATTATAAAATGGGAAAAAGATATGAACGGACACTTCTCAAAGGAAGACATCTGAGCAGCCAGCAGACACATGAAGAAATGTTCAACTTCACTAATCATCAGGGAGATGCAAATCAAAACCACTCTGAGATACCACCTTACTCCAGTCAGAATGGCAATTATCAATAACTCAAAAAATAACAGTTGCTGGAGAGGGTGTGGCGAAAAGGGAACACTTCTACACTGTTGGTGGGAGTGTAAACTAGTGCAACCTCTGTGAAAAACAGTATGGCAATTTCTAAAAGCCCTAAATATCAACCTCCCATATGACCCTGCAATCCCCCTACTGGGAATATGCCCTGAAGAACTCAAATCACTCTGTAAAAAAGATACCTGCACACGTATGCTTATCGCAGCATTGTTCACAATAGCAAGATCATGGAACCAACCATGTTGTCCATCAAAAGAGGACTGGATTAAAAAAAATGTGGTACATATACACGATGGAATACTACGCAGCCATAAAAAAGAACAAAATCATGGATTTCGCAACAACTTGAATGGAACTAGAATCTATAATACTGAGTGACCTCTCACAGAAACAAAGATCGGAGTATCACATCTTCTCACTTATATAGTGAACCTTGAACATCCAACGTAATACTATAAGAAAATGACTGACAGTGGTGAGAAATTATGGGGAGGGGAGGGGAAGGGAGATGGGATTAACGGTACTCAATATCTGTCTGGGGACGGGGAGACACCTCTTATCATCAAGGGTGTCTGAACCAAGCATATTTGTATACCTAATCCTTAACTGTACCCCACAATATCATAATAAAAAATACTGATTATAATAAAAAAAAGTGGGCAAAAGATATGAATAGACACTTCTCAAAAGAAGACATATGAGCAGTCAACAGATACATGATAATTGCTCAGCCTCACTAGTCATCAAAGAAATGCAAATTAAAATCTCACTGAGATACCATCTAACGCCGGCCCTCATCAATAACTCAAAAAACAACAGATGCTGGAGCGGATGCGAGGAAAAGGGAACACTTCTACACTGTTGGTGGGAGTGTAAACTAGTACAACCTCTGTGGAAAACAGTGTGGCAATTTCTAAAGATCTTAAAATCAACATTCCATACAACCCAGCAATCCCCCTCCTGGGAATATACCCAGAAGAACTCAAATCACCCTATAAAAAAGATACCTGTGCATGCATGTTTATTGCAGCACTATTCACAATGCAAAAACATGGAACCAACCATACTGCCCATCAAAAGTGGACTGGATAAAAAATTGTGGTACATATACATGATCGAATATTATGCAACCATAAAGGAGGACAAGATTATGAACTTTGCAGCAACTTGGATGGATTTAGAGTCTATAATACTGAGTGATCTATCACAGAAACAAAGAACTGAGTATCACATGTTCTCACTCATAAGCGGACCCTAAACAATTATCATAATACTGTAAGAAAGGGATTGGCAGTAGAGGGAAACTGTCAGGGAAGGGGAGGGGAAGCACACTTCATCAGTAAGGGTACCTGATCTCAAACCAAGCAAAGTGGGAACCAAAGTCAGGCCCAAACTTTACCTATACAATGACGACTTGTGTATCTAATACTGAATTGTACTCCACATCCTTAAAAAAATTTACATTACCCAAAGCAATCTACAAATTTATTGCAATTCCTATCAAAATGTCAATGACATTTCTCACAGAAATAGCAAAAAGATATTAAAATTCATTTGGAGATGCAAAAAAACTCTGGATAGCCAAAGCAATTTTGAGCGAAAAGAATGAAGTTGGAGGCATCACACTACCTGATTTCAAAATATGTTACAAAGCTATAGTAACCAAGCCAGCATGGTACTGGCATAAAAACAGATACGTAGACCAATGGAACAGAATAGAGAATCCAGAAATCAATCAATGTATTTACAGTCAACCGATTTTTGATGAAGGGCACACATTGGGGGAAAAGATAGTCTTTTCAATAAATTATGCTGGAAGAACTGGACAGACACATGTAAAAGAATGAAACTAGATCCCTATCTCTCACCATATATAAAAAATCAAGTCTACATGGATTAAAGACTTAAATGTAAGACCAGAAGCTATAAAACTACTAGAAGAAAACATAGGAGAAACTCTTCACAAAATTGGACTGGGCAAGGATTTTTTGAATACCACCTAAAAAGCACAAGCAACAAAAGAAAAAAATAGATAAATGGGATTACATCAAGCTGAAAAGCTTCTGCACAGCTAAGGAAACAATCAGTAAAGTGACGAGACAACCTACAAAATGAGAGAAAGCATTTGTAAACTATCCATGTGACAAGGTGTGAATATCCAAATTATATAAGGGACTCAAACAACTCAATAGCAATAATAATAATGATGATGATGATGATAATAATAATAATCTTATTAAAAACTGGCAAACAACCTGAATAGATATTTTTCAAAAGAAGACATACGAATGACCAACAAATATTTGAAAAAATGCTAATGTCACTAATCAACAGAAAATGCAAATAAAACCACAATATCACCTCATCCCAGTTATAATTATTATTATAAAGATAAAAAATAACAAATTCTGGTAAGGATGTGGAGAAAAGAGAACTCTTAATACATTGTTGGTTGGAATGTAAATTAATAAAGTCATTATGGGAAACAGTATGGAAGTTACTCAAAAAATTAAAAATAGAATCACCATATGAACCAGTAATCCCTTTACTGGATATGTATTCAAAGGAAATGAAATCAGTATGTCAAAGAGACATCTCCCCTCTCATGTTTATTGCAGCACTATTCACCATAGCCAAGATATGGTAAACCCCTATCTATAGATGAATGGATAAAGAAAATGTGACACACACACACACACACACACACACACACACACACACACACACACACAATGGGTTACTATTCATCTATAAAACAGAATGAAATAGTGTCATTTGCAGCAACATGGTGGAAAGATATCCTGTGTCCTTGGATTGAAAGACATTATGTTAAAGCCAGGTGCAGAATGGCAAACACCACATGACCTCACTCATATGTGGAGTCTAAAAAGGTTGATCTTAAAGAAGTGGAGAGTAGAATAGTGGTTACCAGGAACTGGGGAGCGCTTTGGGGGCCAGGAGAGGTTGGTCAACAGATACAAAGTTACAGTTAGACAGAAAGAATAAGTTCTGGTGTTCTATAAAAGAGTAGGGCAATTATAGCCAGCAACAATGTAGTGTCTCTTTCAAGATAGCTAGAAGAGATTTTGAATGTTGTTACCACAAAGACATGATATATGTTTAAATTGACGGATATAGTAATTGCTTCCATCTGATCATTATACAATGTATACATGCGTTGAAACATCATACTGTACTCCATAAATATGTACAGTTATTATGCATCCATTATAAATTTAATTAATTAATTTTCAAAAAACCAAAGTTCAGATAGTTTCTTTTTTTTTATTAATCAGTATTTTTTATTATCATATTGTGGGGTACAGTTAAGGATTAGATATACGAATATGCTTCCTTCGGACACCCTTGGTGATAAGAGGTGTCTCCACGTCCCCAGACAGATATTGAGTATCATTAATCCCATCCCCCCTCCCCTCCCCGTAATTTCCCACCACTGTCAGTCATTTTCTTATAGTATTATGTTGGATGTTCAAGGACTGTAATTTCTAGACATATTTTCTCCCCCTCTGGCTCAGACAGTACTTCCTTTTGCATTACTGCTCTCTTTACTAGGTATTTGTTCTATTTCAGCTAGACAGGATGCTGTCAGCACATCTCCCCCTTAAAATAGGTGATTGTTAAAAATAGGACCATGATTTTTAGTTGTTTTCCATCCAAGACCTTCTGTTTATATTGTCTGTATCCTTACTTAGGATGCACTGAAAAAACTTACTGTTTGAATGGATAAATGCCTGTGACCAGGTTTGCTGATAGGATATCAAGCTGCTTAGAAACAACAACTCCTTAGTTTATGGGTGATTTAAAGGGCCCCAGCATTGTAGAATATGAATTAACAAAATGGAATCATAAAAATCACAGAGTGTCAGAGGTGGAACTGGATTAGTGAGTTCCAACCTCCTCATTTTACAGTTGTGAAAATGGTGGCAACTTCCCCATCACCAATTGTTACTCTTTGGGCAGCTAAGTTGTGATTTCCCTCATAAAATTGTAGGACTATAAACAAAGAAACCACTACTACAGGAGTAAAATAATAGAACATTGTTGACTCATTGGTTTCACAGTTAATTGCTTTATGCATGCACCCATACACATACTTACACACAAATAGAAAATTTCTAGGATAAAACATATTTTTCATACTGAAATATTCACTGCCATAATAGTTCTGTGATCATTGTAAGTATTTTCAGAAGCCATGATGGTAACCCAGAAGGAGATTGCTTTGGTTTTTCTTAAAAAAAAAAAAAGTGACCAAAGATTGTATATGGTTGACTTTAACTGCTTAAACATCATGATAGTTCCTACTTCTGGCTTAATTTTTTTATAGTGATTTTCTTCTTCACTCATGGAGCTGTTTTTTCCCCCCAGCACCCTGTTCCTTCATATGAAATTGCTTCCAAGTTGCAAGAGGCTGTAACAAGTTCCAACAGAGAAAAAAATTGTTTGCTTTGGCCAAGGTATATTTGCACAGCATTTGGTGTTATCACCCATTTCAGAATCATTTATACTTTTCCTAAAAATCGGTGTTGTGAAGCCCCCAGCTCAGCTTTCATGTGAAAGTATGATCACAGTTTCAACACAAACCTTAGTGGGGTGTGTGAAAGTGGAACCTCAGTAGTGAACCTTCCTTTCCTTCAGCTATTTGTGTGTACACAAGATATTTTTGAATGTCTGAGGATAGAAGTGTTTTCACTGTTCTGGAAAGTAAATCTTTTAAAGTGATTTCAATACTAAATATTTGGCCTAAGTTGAAACAGCACAGCCATAAGAATATATACAGAGAAGTTGTACACCTGCAGGTGACATTTTGCAGGATTTTTTAGTTGATGACATTTTATTTGGAACATTTTAGGCTAGATGGAGAATAGGGCTATTATATGCTGCCTTATACATGTGTGTATGTGAACACAGCAACAAATAATGGCGTACAACATATACATACATATAAGTGTATATCATATGTAAATATATGTAATAAACATTACATATATATATATATATCATAGCACATGTCACAGTTCTATATATCACAGTTCTACCATTATAGCTTGGAGACCCCTCAAAGCTTCAATGTTTTTGCCTATAAATTATACCTGTTGCCTATCTATTTACCTATCCATCCATCCATCTATCTATCATCCATCCACGTCTATATGTGTATCAGAAAGGATACGTGTCATAATTTTAGCACCTTTACTCCGTGTTTGCTTCATGCTGCATTTCTGTTCACTCTTGTGGTTGTCATTCATGCTGTTCAGATATTCCCGGCTTCCCTCTTCCTGAGTGTGATACAGTCAAGTATCTGTTTTCTCACTTATAAGTTGTGTGGTTCTGGCTTTCTAAACTGGTGAACAAGAACTCTGCCTGTCTCAAAATGATGATGGACCTCATGAAATTGCTCCATAGGTGTTAGCTGGTGTTGTCACCATTGTTGTCAGTGTGATTAGCTTTTAATGGTAGCTGCTAGAATATTAACAGAAATACTCTAATGACTAAATTTACTAGTCATATGTTGATGAGGGTGTTTGAATGTATCATGGTAATCCTAAATTATGTTGTTATTCACTGTCAAACAACAGCTGCTGTTCATTAACTGCTTCTACTTTATTTCTTAATGCATTGCTATAAAACAGCTTGAGAGTTATGTTTTAATTAATTCTAGTGATATCTGTACTGTTATTATCCTCATTTTGTAGATGAGGAAACTGGAGTTTTCAGAGATTGTGTCATTCTCTAAGTCATGGTGAGTAAATAGTAGATTAAGATTTGAACGAGTGCAGTTCAAGAACTTTTACTTGTAGACATTATTCTTTCCCACCTCCCTACAATGCATTCATATACTAGATAAAGCCGTAATATATGCCACCATAAATAATTCTCCCTGGGTCAACTTTATCCTTGCCTTTTCCTCCATCTGCAGCATTTCTGGCCTGAAGAAGGATAAACTGGAAATGTAGACAATCACTTGATCTTCTGGGAGCTCTGGGCCTGACAGAATTCACCTCACTCTAAGTGCAGTCAGTGGGTGGGATTCCTCAAGTAGTTTGTAAGTGGAATTGACTAATGTGTTAATTTAATCCTGGTATTTATCACTTGTGAAACTGAGCATAAAGTAGGTATTTAATAAACTCTTATTTATTTGCTTATGTATCTTCCCAGAAGTAGTCTAGATATACACATGCAAATATTCTTTCTCTTTCCCCAACTGGAAAGATGATGTACATACTGGAACACATGTTATATTTTACATTTGCTTTCATAAAAGTGTTATGAAATCTTCCATTTGTATTTTTCCACGAAGACATTTCAAATTTATATCTAATGTTATTTATTTGTCTTTTACTTTATAGTATGTAGGTTTTTTCTCTTGCTTAGAAAGGACTCCAATACCCCAAGTATAAAAAGAAGGGCCCTATATTTTTTTAGCACTTTCATGACTTAATTTATTACATCTTACTTTTTATTATTCTATGAATAAACTTTTAATCATATCAGTAGGTATAGTTTCACCTTTATTATTTTCTAACTGAATAGTCAATTTTCAGCCATTATTAATGGAATAACCCAAGTGTTCCCTACTGAACTCAAATCCCACCTTTACTACACTCTACATTTCCATGTGTGCATGAATCTGATTTGGACTCCCTCTTTTTTGTTCATGGATTGATATTTTTCTTCCTGCATCAGTACCACACTGCTTTAATGATCAAGGTTTTAAATATGTTTTATTATACTACATCTGGATCACTCAACTCCCGACATCATGAAACGCATCCCCTTAGAAGCCATTGAACAAAACTGTGTTGGTTGTAGGAGGAGGTAGCTGAGTCCCTGAGAAATAAGCATCTTCCCCCGGGTTCCATACCCAGGTATCAGCAGAGCCAGAAATGAGCCTGAGGTGTAGGCAGGTGGAGTCTATTTTGAATCAGAAGATGAGGCTTTACATCACAGCTCTACTACATTAGCCTGGCAAGCCCTCAGAGCTTCATTTTCCTCTGTAAGAAATATGTCCCTTATAGGTGGCCCTGTCTCTTTGTGAGAGATCCCACGTCACCTAAGACAGTGCTAGCCACAGAGGGCATCTCAAAGGTAGTAACTGACTCTGAGCCAAGGCCTTCTGAATCTAGTTGAGTGGTGTGTGCCCATTTCACTGCATGCAAACATTTCATATTCACATCTTAAACTGGAGCATTTCATATCCGTGCCACCCTAAAAGATGCTTTAGAATAGTCATTCCCAAAAATATTCCAAAAGGTATTACTACATGTGTCCTTAGAAAGCAACAGGTTCTATGGGGAAAAAATACATGTGGGAAAAGGTAAGTTAAGATAAAGAATATCTTGGCATTGAGACTGATGAGACTGTTCAGAACCTCTAGTATGCTCACGTTGACCATAGTTACTAGTGCTCACCACAGTTTTCAAGTCTCCTCCCTCATGGAACACATCCTCACTCCCACAACCCCACTCCCATACCCCCATTAAACTTTTGCACAGCACCCAGGAGAATTTCAAATAACAAATGCTGTACTTTGGGCAATATTTCTCACACTTAGAAATGCTTTTAAAAGAAAAAAAAAGAACCTTGTGGACATCCAGTATTGCTTTATATAATAATTGTTACTTATGGTAACTTGATTAGGGACAAAGATAAGACTAAGCATGATTATGGCTCTTATAGAACTATGCAGGCAGATAAAGATAATATATACCATAAAAATACAATGTCAGAATTAATAAAATTTAAATTAGTAATATTAACAAATCTCCAATCACCTGCCAGGTTCCTTATTGACTGAAGTCAAGAGAACACCAGAGAGCAAATAAGCCCATATACGGGTCCATTCAGATCAGCAGGGTAGGGGAGGGGGCAGAGAATGAGTGGGGAGAGCAACCAGAAGGCATTGATGGAACCCAGATGTAGGAATCCCCAACTTCAGGGCTGCTGTCCCACCTGTGGAAGAGGAAACTGACTAGTTCTTGGTGCTCCAAAGGGCTCAAAGGAGAAAGGTAGATTTTTGTGTGTGTCAGGGGGGAGGGTGCAGTGAGGGGTGAGGAAAATGCCTAACTTGTCCCCCCGCCTCTCTATCCCCAGAACCTGATGTCTAGAGTGGAGGCACTCCTGTTTAGAAAGAGGTGGTGATTAGATTCCTTGACGAGGTGGGAGTGGAAGCCGGGGGGGGGAGGGGGACCCTGCAGGGGTCAGAACTGCTGGGGCTCACCAGACTGCCAGATAGACAGGCAGACAGAGTCCACTCCCCTAGCAACCCCTGCCCATCCTCTTGTCCCATAAAGTACAATTGAGTCAAAGGTGCTAATATATCCCTGAGAAAGACAAATGGAGCAAAAAGGGTAAATGAAATTAACACGCACAGGGTAATCAACACTCGTTAAGCCAATTTAGTCAAGTGATAAACTCAGTCGGCTTTTATTTGATCATATACTTAAATGTCAAATCAATATTAAAATATCAACCTGGCCTTTTCCGATTGTCACCCATTAAAAACTTTCAAGTTATCCGTGCAGCCAGACAGGGTGAGGACAGCGAGGCCGAGAGAGACAAGGCGGGCCCCAGGTGCCTGGACAGGGGACTTCTGTCTACAGCATGCTCTGCCCCTGCTGCTGGGGCCCTTTTCCTACCCCCAGCATTGTCCCACCCATGTCCCACCCGCATGCCCCAGTGTGACTCTAAGGGAAAGAAGAACACCTATCTGAATCTTTTCCTCCTGGTCATATAATCACTCATCACTCCTGGGCACTTAGCACTCTGTTTTCTGCAGTGAAAATTCATGCCCATTTTCTCGTTGGAGCCTACTAAACTCCTGTCAGATAGACATTCATATCCCCAAAATTATAAATAGGAAGAAGCCTGGGGGCCTCTCCCACAGAGCCAGCTCAGGAATTGAAAAGGGAGACTGGAGGGTAGCACACCAAGGCCACACCCAGTCTGGAGGTCAGTCAGCGACTCACATTTAGGCAAGAGAGGGAGGAGGTGAGGATGTGAAAAAGCCCCTCTTCCCTCCAAGCCCTCAGGCCCCATCCCAAATGCCCTAGTGAAGCTAGAATGTGATCCATCCACATCTAAAAGGCCATGTAGGGGCAGATCCCTTGAGCCCGGGAGTTTGGATTCAGCCTGGGCAACATGGCAAGACCCCTATTTCTGTGATAAGTAAATAAAAGACTATGTTGAATTTGGTTAACTTGTTCCAGGCCTTTGGAAAAAAACTCAAATTATGACTGTCTTGGTTTATTATGATCCCATCTACATCTGATACTGACAGACATTATAATATGAGTGAGATGAGAAACAAAAAAGGAAGTAGGAAAAGAAAGGGCAACTCTCACCAGCTTCTTGCCAGGTACCACAACTATGCTTGCACTGTGCTGGGTGCTTTTCCTTTTGTGATCTTCTCTTGAAGGTATTACTGCTTCAGATAAAGAATGAAGCAAGATCAGAGAGAGTGGTTAATGTCCCTGAGGTTGCAAGTGACTCAGTTGTGGATTAGGAATGAAACCAGGTCTTTCTGAGTGAAAGGATTCAAAGTCCACAGGTCATTCGTGCCAAAGGAGCCTGGGAGCCTATTCCTATGGGATCTTTCCCAGGGGCTTGTACCACCAGCTGTTGCAGGCCAGGTCCCTGGGCTAGGGGCCTGGCATCCTGGAGCTGATATGAAGGGCCCAGGGGAGCAGTCTGATGCCTCTGCCTGGCCCAGGAGTCCCAGCCTCAGACTGGTGTGGCAGAAATGACAGCTGCCTCTCAGAGACCTTTCCTGGAAGGGTCCTGATGTAATAGTACCATAGCAGACCCAGACTGAGAACATGTTCCTGGGAAGATGTGCGGTCACTGACATGCACGTGGCATTGTGGTATCAGCAGTTTTAGGAAAACAACTGAAAATGCCAGTGACTGCTGGTGTGACAAAGCCAACACTATTGCTTTTGGTAGTCTCAGGGCCTACAGCTCTGACCCATTCCCAGGGGGTGATTTTGGGTGGTTCCTGAGAAGGGGGTGAGAGAGGAGCACATCCTGCTGGCAAAACTGAGACCTGCTGCCTCTCAGCCAAAGCTGGAACCACCAGATTTAGAAGGTGCCAGCTCTACCTGCCCCATCCAAAGTGGGGTCAGAAACAGCACCGGTGGAGCCTGCTGCTGACCCCTGGAATGACTCCAGAGAGAGCCAATGAGTAGGGGGCCAACTCATCCTGTTTGTCTGGGACTTTCCTGATAAGAGCGCTGAAAGTCCCACAACCCAGAAACCTTCTCAGTTCTAGGCAAACCCAGAGGGCTTGTCCCCCTATAGAGCTGCCCCTGAGTGAGCAACCCTCCATCCTCCACCCAGGGGCTTGGATAGTTTTATGACTCCTTCTGGCAGCTTCATGACCTGCAGAAGGAGGGAGAGGCAAAAGGACATAACAGAGTGAAAGGGAGGTAGGGAAGGGCAGGAAGTGATGATCACTCTTTATTGTCACTCAGTGTCAGGAGCACTCAAATCTCTCCTCTCACTTAATTCCTGAAACAACCCTAGCAGGTAGGTGCTGTCATTCCTATTATATACAGAAATGAAGAAAACCGGGCTCAGATCAGTAAAAGAACAAATAAGAGTAACTATTTTTCTGGATAGAATTTGACCAATAAGTCACCTCTGGGGTGGCAGAGGTAAGAGGCCCAAAAGGCTTACTTGTGGGTCAAAGAGGAAGAATACGGAACTTAGCCTGACAGCATGTCTGTCCTAGGGAAGGCAGATTGACAGCATCTTTCTCGCAGAGAGATGCATGCCCCTGTCTGGATCACAAAGGGGAAGACGGCTGTGGAGGGGAACCGGAAAGTCACAGTCAGCCAGGACATGGATTGGTCCTGGGGAGGAAGGACAGGCAGGGCTAAGGGGTCTTGGGAAGCAGCTTCTGGAGAGCCCAGATTTAAAGGAGGTCTACACAGAGAGCACCAGCCAAGGCAGAGAGCTGTACAGACCCACAGGAACCACCACGGCTGCTAAAGCATTGAGGGGACTGAAACATGGCAGGCAGAGCTTCAGATGCTCTCCAAAGCCCAGAGAAACTCATCTGGGAGGATGAGCAACCCAAGAAACCCCAGAGGACAGACAAGGATGGGAAAACTCAAGCAAGAAAAACAGTTTTATTTTGCAAAAACGTAGAAAAGTTACATTTTCCCCACTAGACACCCATCCTGGTGAGTCTAGGATGTCAGTTTGTGTGCATGTGGAAGGGAAGTCATGAAAAGAGACCTGCCATGCCCACTTCATTTCCTGCCTGTCAAGTGACTGCCAACCTAGTGAAACTCCCAATCTCCTTGTGAGCAAGTAAGAAGGAGCTGGATGGCAGAGCTGCTCAGGGTGAGCAGGATTTGCCATTGTAGGACCAGGGTCTGGGTGAGGGGAGTGGAGTCACAGAAAATTCCAGGCAGAGCAAACAGCAGGAGCAAAGACATGGCCGTGGGAAATAGAAATGGTTCAGGAACATCCCTCCCTGAGTAGTAATGAGGCAGCTTCCTGCCTGCAGGCAACACATTCAGGTTGCTCAGCTCCTTGGCCTACCCAACTCCTATGACACTTATTTATACTATTCCTCAGAGGAGCATGTGTTGAACACCTACTGCATGCCAGGCACTGTCTCAGACCCTGGCACATAGCCATGCACAAAGGAGGCAGATGAGGGCCCTGATTAATGGTGCTCAGAGGCTAACAGAGAAGTCTATGCTGAGCTCCCAAGGAACTCTCCCCAGCCATGCATGTTTAAATGCTCAATGTACACTGATTTGTATCTCCAGCCCAAACCTCTCCTCTGAATACCAGATGTACACTTTCAATTGCTTCCTTATTTGTTGGGAGCCAGCCACGGAGGCCCACTAAGCGTTAGGGATCAGGAAGGGCCATTGACCCTGAGGCCACTAGGATGTGTTCGGGAGCTGTTGACCCCATTCCCTCCCCCCATTTGGCACTGATACCAGGAAAGGCTCCTGCTGGCTCTAACACATAACTCTGAGACAGGAACGTACACAGCTAAACCTGGGAGTCTATTGTTCCCA
>CAUYQG010220975.1:0-47076 GCA_963574415.1 Tarsius wallacei
AAAAATATTTGCCAACTGTATATCTGACAAAGGCCTAACATCCAGGATTTACAAGGAACTCAAACAGCTGAAAGGAAAAACAAAAAATAGAAACAGCCCCATTAAAAAAGTGGGCAAAAGACATGAATAGACACTTCCCAAAAGAAGATATATGGGCAGCCAACAGACACATGAAAAAGTGCTCAGCCTCACTAGTCATCGGAGAAATGCAAATAAAAACCACATTGAGATACCACCTAACCCCAGTAAGAATGGCCATCATTAATAAAACAAACAACAACAGATGCTGGCGAGGCTGTGGAGAAAAAGGAATGCTTGTACACTGCTGGTGGGAATGAAAATGAGTGCAACCTTTTTGGAAAACAGTGTGGCAATTTCTAAAAGAACTAGACACTGACCTTCCATATGACCCAGCAATCCCCCTACTGGGAATATACCTAAAGGAACTCAAATCATTCTACAAAAAAGATACCTGCATACTCATGATTATTGCAGCACTATTTACAATAGCAAAAACATGGAACCAACTGTGCTGCCCATCAAAACTGGACTTTAAAAAATGTGGTACATATACATAATGGAATATTATGTAGCCATAAAGAAGGACAAGCATATGGACTTCACAGCAACTTGGATGGATTTAGAATCTATCATACTCAGTGATCTATCACAGAAACAAAGAACAGAGTACCATATGTTCTCCGACTCATAAGCGGATGCTAAACATTTACCATAATACTATAAGAAAATGATTGGCAGTAGTGGGATACTGCCAGGTTGTGTGAGGGGGCAGGGACACAACATCAGTAAGTGTACCTAATCTCAAACCAGGCAGACTGGGGACCAAAGGGAGGCCCGAACTTTACCTGTACAATGACCACTTGTAATCCTGAATTGCACCCCACAACTTTAAAATAAAAAAGTAACTGATTTTTAAAAAAGAAGATTAATAGACTGCCTGATAAGTAATTCAAAATAATTTTCTTAAAGACCCAGTGTTCTATAAGAGAATACAGATAGATAACTAAAAACAAAACAAAGCAGTAAAACAATACACAAACTAAATGCAAAGTTCAATAAATAATAGAAACCATAAAAAAGAACTAAAGGTAAATTCTGGAGCTAAATAACCAAATGACTGACCTGAAAATTCCATAGACAGCTTCAACAGCAGACTTGATCAAGCAGAAGAAACAATCAGAGAGCTTGAAAACTGATCATTTGAAGTTATTCAGTCAGAGAACAAAAAGAGAAAAGAATGAAAAAGAGTAATGAAAGTCTACAGGAATTTTGGGGCACAATCAAGTGAACCTATATACACATTATGGGTATTCCAGGAGGAGCAAAAAAAGAGAAGGATCAAAAAGCTTATTTAAAGAACTAATGACAGAAAACTTCCCAAATGTGGAGAAGAAAATTAACTTCAGATCCATGAACCCCAAATAACTCCAAATAAATTAAATATAAAGATATATTCATCACATTGCATTATGATCAAACCCACAAAAGTCAAAGACAAAGAGAATTTTGAAAGCAGCAAGAGAAAAGCAACTCATCACATACAAGAGAACCTGTATAAGACTAAGACTATCAGTGGATTTCTTAGTAGCAGCCTTGCAGACCACTAGCAAGTGGGATGATATAGTCAAAATTCTTAAAGGGAATGACCTGTCAACCAAGAATACTATACTTGGTAAGGCTGTGCTTAAGAAATGAAGGAGAGATAAAGACTTTTCCAGGCAAAAATCTGTGGTAGTTCATTACCATTGGATTCCCCTTATAAGGAATTCTAAAAGGAATACTTCAAGCTAAAAAAGTATGCTAATTAGTGACATAAGATAAATGATGGTTATAACTATCACATAAATGAAGAGCAGAGACTCTGAGGAGTACACTGCCATTCTGTTATTAGAAAGTAACAGAGTCAAAGTCTGATCCCAGTCTTGTGTGACTGCAGAGCCTGTGTTGTTATTCCTAAATGGCACCATCTTGCATCCTATACCTCTGCTCAGAATGCTCCTTCTATCAGAAATGCCCTTTCCTCTTATTAATTCACAGCAAACTCTTAACCATCTTTCAAGATCTATTTTGAATGCCACTTCTTCTATGAAGACTTTGTTGAAACACCCAAATGGAATTTATGCCTCTTTCATCTAACTCCCATAGCTACATGTCTACATCTTTATTTCAATGCTTAGCATCTCCTACCTCATATATTAGTGCCTTGTAGACATTTTTAAATTTCTCTAGACTGAATTCCGAACTCAAGAAGTTCAATGTTACTGGGCATTCTAAGGCAATATTGTTCATTTTTTGGTCCATGATGTAAAGCACTTGTTACCAGACCTCAATCTCCACATCTAAATATAGCATCAAAAATATATTTTTTCCAAATCTAACTTTTCTTCTTCATTTATATGATGGCTTCTCACATTCAGGTCATCAAAATGTCTTTCCTGGACCACTGCAATTTTTCCCTAACTTATGTCTGTGACCCATTCTTAAATGTATCTTCTTCTCATTGGTGGCTTTCATTAGCTAATATAATGTACTATAAACCCTTTAACCTGGTATAGAAGACTCTCGGTGATAGAGACCACATCTACCTCTTATATCTAGCCTGCATTTATTTGTCTTCTTTATGTACTAGAAATATTGTATACACCATGCAAGTTTTCACACTCCTGTGCCTTTCTCTGGCTATTTTGTCTTCCTGAAATTTCTTTCCTGTCTTCCTTTGTTAACCCTTATGTCAAGACTCATCTTGGGCAAGATGACCTTCAAGAAGCATTCCCTGAATTCCACTTTGGGCTAGCTGCTCTTCTTCCTTTCTCTCATGATATATTGATATCTTATCACGCTCAGATGCAGATGTCTCTTAATTGTACCATGTTAATGGAACTTATTTATGTGTTAGTCTCATTCATCTGTGTGTACACTTTTGGGGGGTCAGGAACCATGCCTTGGTCATCTTTGTCTTCCTTGCATTTAGGTTAGTATATATGTATATTGGGTATTCAAATGTAGTTGTTTGTTGAATCAATTTAAAAATCAATTATTATATTACATCTTAATACAGTGGTACCACAAGGGCCTTCTGAAGTTCATATATTGCCTATATTAAATGATTCATCTTGCTATATTTTTCTGCAGCCTATCTGCTGTCATTTCACACTGTGGTGAGAATGCTTGCCTACATAAGCTCCCCTCCCAATAGGACTTTATTAAAAGTTCTTCTAATAGAGGACTCTAGATACAAATCATTAAAAAACATAGCTACAATAGCATTAGAATAAGACTACAATGATTCTGAGTGAATCTCACAAGGGTACCTCTGTCAGTAAATTTTGTGAATTTTATAATGTAGGAGCAACACTTGTTTTGACTAATTCAATTATTTTTGATCCCATTTCTGGTTCTTAGTATATTCTAGAGATGTGACTCCAGGATTCAGATAAAAGAGCCAGAACCAACTGGGCTACACAGTGCATTATTCTGCTCTTTTTTTGAGTATGGTAATTTTAGTTTGGCCAGGAATATTCTGGACATACATTCTTTGCATTCATGCTTTTTATCACATTTGATCCCCAGAAGATCCTTTTGCCACTGCTATATTATCTGAGTTTTACAGATAATAAGAGACACACAGAGGTTAATGGGTACATCTAGGGTCACCAGTCAGTAAGTAACTGAGTTATGCTGTAAATCAGGTGTCTTCACTCAAAATCCAGTGTTCTTTCCTCTATCCCATACTTTGCTCCATATTATTTACCTGTGGGAAAATTGCATTTATCTAAATCAATGTTGTTTTTTTTTCCAAACTGTAGCTTGAAACCTACTAGTTGGTCATAAAATCAATGTAGTAGGTACAAACCAGCATTCTTAAAATAATGGAATGGAACGGAATAGAATAGGATAGGATAGGATAGGATAGGATAGAAATATGAAATGTTAGAGCATTGTTTTATAAAACTTTTGTCCCAGATCACAATATAAATTATTTTTTGTACAGTGAATCATAGTTTTTTAAAAAAGGAAAGCCTCTTCTTTTAAGCACTTTGTCTAAAATTGAAGTTGCCGTAATGACCTTGTCCTTGCCAAAACCATTAACATGTCTGAGCACCCATCTTCTTTGACCCCTTGGTGGAATTTCATACCTTCTTCTACTTTTACCATCACAAAATGCTTGTCTCCCCTGATTTCTGAGCCCTTTCCTTCTCCTGGCTCTTCCACCTCTCCAACAGTCCTCATCTTAGCATCTAAAACATCGATATTCCCTAGAGTTCTCCAGTATCCCCTTCTTCCTGCTATATCTCCTTAGCATAAAACCAACTTCAGCCATCATCTAAAAGTCATTGATTCCTGGATCACTGCATTTCACCCTCACTTTTCTCCTAAGCTCCAGACTCATTAACTATCTACTGAACATCTCCTCCTAGATGTCCATGAGTCTCTTGGAATCAACAAGTCCACATGAATTCATTATTGTCCCTCCAAGTCTCTCCCCCTTCTATCAATGAGGGCCACTTCTGTTCCCCCAGCCACCAAAGCTAATAACCTGCAGGTCCTTCTAGACTCCTCTCTGTCTCTCATGCCTCGACATCTAATCAATTGCCACATCCTGTCAATTCTGCCTCCCCTATGCCTCTTGAAATCGTCTGCTCTGCCACTTCCTAAGTTCATAGCCTCATTATCGCTCATTGAACTACTGCCTCCATTATTTCCCGCCTCCAGTCAATCTTTTACATTGCTGCCACGATTTCAGAAATGCAAATCTTACTAGGTTGGTTCTCTAGGTGAATCATCAGTTTGTTTCAGTGTGACTGACTAAAACGCAAGCTTCTCAGCACTACCTGCATTCTTCTCACTTTTGCCTCCTTGCCTCAGCCCTTCTCCCTGACCTCTTTCTCCTGTGTCCTCAGGTTCTTCTCTTTGGGCTGCTGCTGACACACCAGGCTCCCTTGACCCTCTCGATGAATGCACACACACGTTCCTTAGCCTGACTGCCCCTCTCCTTCCTTACCCTTCTTCACCTGCCAAAATTCTATTTCAGGTGTAATTTTACTGCTGCCTCCTGGTAGTTTTCTCTGCCTCAGATTTATCTCCTGTGTACGTACTCCTGGGTGCGCCCATAGCTTTAGGACATTTCACTAAATGCTTTTTGCCTCTCAGATCATGCTAGATTATGATTGGTGATTTGCATTTCAGATTCCAGCACTCTACTGTGAACATCTCAAGAGCTAGAATTATGCCTTACCCCACTTTCCTATGCCTAAGGCATTAGCATATAGTAGGTGTTCAATAATGTTTGTAAAAATAAATGAAGTCTCAGTTCTGCCGTTTCCTAGCTGTTACTTTGAGCAACTCCCTTAACCTCTTAAGCTTCATTTTTCCCCTCTGTAAGTGGATAGAAACTAATGGTTATTGAGGGCTTCTAAGCATTGGGCCCGACACTGTGTGTCTTTACATATGTTAAATAATATTCACCACAAACCTCAGAAATGGAAATGATTCCCCATCTTACAAGTAAGGAAAAGGATACTGAAAGAAATAAAGCAAATTGTCTGTAGTTGAATGGCTGGTGGGGGTTAGAGCCAAAATTTGAACTTAAGTCTGTCTGACTCCAGAGCTCTTTCCACTACACCACGCTGCCAATATAATGGAGAACAGACTATCGACCTCACTGGGATTAAATGTGATAATGTATGTGAAAACACTTTGTAAACTGTTAAATGCCATCAAAATGTGAGATGGTATTATTGTCATTAAGATCTGCCATGGTCTGCATATCATGGTCAGAATTTTCAGTAACTGATATTGGAAATCATTCAGTTGTATCTGGCTGCAAAGGCCTATGGGAATAAGGCGCCTCTCTGGGGCTATTTCTACAGAACACTTGCTCCCCTGCTTGCACATAAATAGCAGCGATGCAACGAGGTACCCAGTGGAGCGCAAGGATGCTGTGTGCCCAGGGAGAAACAACGATGGGTGTGCTTGTCAGTTACAGGTTACAACACCCGCGAATGTCCCGGTGACACCATTGTGTTTTAGAATCTTTAGGCGGCTTTGTTGTTGCAACAGCCCATTTAGAATCTTGGCGTTGTGCTTAGGGTCACGAACTGCACTGCTTTTAGCTGCTGCCACCCGTTTGTGAATCATCCTGTTTACAATCTCTCGGATGCTATCTGGGTGGTTTGCCTGCAGAACGGCAGTGATATATGGCATTGCCTGCATCAGGGAGGCAACAGGAAACTGCCACAAGAGGCAAGATCCACAGTCAAAACATGTTGCACTTAGCTGGTTATTTAGTCACCCAAAGCCATCAGGTGGGTCCTGAAGGGATAGCTGGCAAGGGCAGGTGACAGTCATTGGCTTCCGGCCACGAGAGTTACTTTCTCCCATTGATGGCAAGGGTGGAGGATATGCAGCCTTGTATTTTTACTGGTTGGGTAAACTGCCTGGGCCGTGGAAGTTTAACTCCATAATTTTCCCTTTCATCGTATGAACACTACTTAATTCTATCTAACACCATTGTTTATTAATGTCTCCTGCTTTATTATTGCTGCTAGAAAACATGCTTTAACCAATCTGGACAAACCATGGCCATGTCTATAATTTAATGTCCACTGACCCCAGTTTGTGGCATTTCTTCAAGCATATTTTCCCTGGGTCTATAAACCCATACTTGTGACTTGTGCTTCTCCAATATACTTTTCCAAACTCAATTCATTGCTTCTCAAGTTAATTTTTAAAATGGGAAAAGGTTTTACAATGATGCAATAAAAAGGCTGCGAAGAGAGATTCCACTGGATATGGAATCAAATCTGGAAAAAGTTTGCTTTGTTTCTTAGAAACTATGCAATGTGATTTCCTGTAACTGGTAACAACTAATTCAACCCTGTGTGCTAAGCAAATGTCTTTCAATATTATCCCTTCAGAGACAGCTTCTTCTGAATACTCTCCACTTTGTCCCAGAAATGGTAGCCCATGATCAGTTATAGAGTGTGATAAGTAGGGCTGAATCTGATTGATCTTAAACATTGTCAGTTCGCTCTGGAAAATTCCTAATTTACTAAGGAGTGCTAAGAGGGTTACAAGTAGATAATTAGTCATCCTGGTTCATCAACAATATGTTTAGGTAACAACTTGTTTTAAATTTATTTTGGGGAGGAGACATGCAGCAACCTCCTTTCCTCTCTTTTCCTAGGAGATGGTGGATTATGGACCCCCTGCAGGCCAAGGACCCCCTTGTAGAATTGTCAGAGGAAATCAAATCAAATGGTAGAACATACCTAATTGTTATAGTTTTCATCCTGAGAACTTAGCGTCCTGACTTGCAGGACCTCTGTTTTTACTATGGAGATGCCTGTGTTACGTGTTGCCATTTTAAAGATGGCAGGAGTGAGGGCTGAAACACAGAGTGAATTTCCATAGGCTAAGCAGTTCATAAGAGTAGGAATAGAACCTAATGCTCTTAATTCCCTGTTCTAGCTCTCTACGCTGGCCCAGGTTGTTTCCAAACACAATAGAGGAAGTAAACATTTACGGTTCTCTGGTCTTTTTGCCTCCATCTTTGATAACAATTTCTGTTGTTTGGGGAGCTAAGGGCATCTGGAAGTAACCAAATCTTGTAAACCCAGAGCCTGAGCTGTGCCCCAGAGATGCTGTAACTGCACAGGTAACAGCATTGAGTTGAAGCTAATAGCCCAGCATGGCTCACGGCAGTGTTCTGAGCTTACCTACAGATTCACTGTGGTATTACTTATGGAAATGACAGATTTACTGTAGCTCAGCTTAATAAAATAACATTTATGGGAATATCTGCACAATTAGAGCCCATTCGGGTCATAAATACACTCTAGCCAATGTTGCATTATACACATTCTGCTACTTTTGGACACTGCTGTTCTTTGGAGATTGATAAGAGCCCTGGAAGATAAAGAGCAGCTGGGATACAGGGAAGGTGTCCTAAACGGACTTAGGAGATGTTTCCCAGTTCCTAGGAGATAAATCTATTCATGTTCCATTGCTCTTAATATCTCCGTCACGAGTGCCTAAATTGTGTCAGGGTCTGCTGGTTCATGAGCATGGTCACTGGAGACAGTAGGTGCAGTTGAACTTGGCCCATGTAAACACTCACTTTTTACCTGTGTGATCCTGTGTATGTTTCTCTGCTTCCCTGGGCCTCCCTTTCTTCATCTCTAAAATCTGGGAATTGGGTTGATCATCTCTGAAAGGCTAGAATTAGAAGTCTGTGTCTTTGGAGTCATTTACTCCACAATCTTGGATGAAAGCAAAGCATTTAGCCGGATGATTTGGAGGAATCATCTCTGGATTTCACAGCATCGAACTCTACCTGTCCCCTATCTTTCCTCCCACCTCTGGTAGCAGATATTGCCTAGAACTGCCTGAAGTCACTGAGTTACCAGACGTGGTTTGCAGGAGGTGTGGGATGGTACTCTCAAAGTCTTGCCTCTCTTGAAAATGTCTGCAGTAGTCTTCTACGGGAGCTCCACAAAACGGCCATGAGCATGAAATTACTGTTGAGGCAAACAGTTGATTGATTACTTGATTCTGCGGAGTAACTTACCAGATGGTTTTAGAGCTGTGTAGACGTGGCTGGGGTCAACAGTGTTAAAAGCATTTGTGTAGGCAATCCCAGCTTCAGTCAGTGTCACAGTGACCAGCTGGGAAGTGGAAAATGTAACCAAACAATGGGCTGCTTTCTTTTCATCAAGCCAAATAACCAGTTTAACTGATTTTTCTTTCCCCACTGACTTAATTGTTTTTGCAACCGATGTGACTCACTTCACAGATTGTTTCCAATCATGCAGACGCAGCTCAAGTTGCTGAGTGTTGTGGTTACTGTTCCCTCTACCCCAGAGAGGTGGGAGTGGAGAAGTCCGGTGACTCACCACTCGCTACCAGCCGTGTGATGGCGCTTTGTCACATCGTCCTTCTGGGTGCAGAACACTTTGCTGCAGACATGGAAATAAACAGACGCTGTGAGATGGTAACACAAACACACACTCACCATATCAAGAAAGCACAGTCGGGACACCATAAAACTCAAATGGCTAGGCATCTTGAAATTTTGTAAATAGCCATTAACCCAGGACAAATCGGGTCCATTAATAAAGAAAAATGCCAATTTCATTGATTTGCCTGTCTTACAGTTCACTTGCTTCTCTCCTTGGTATGACAAACACTACCTCCAATCATCCTGTACTCTCTAACAGAGAGGCTGGAAGCTGGGACTGGCCTGAATGAGTTCTTTGGAGCCCAAACCAGAAAACTCCTCACCCAACCCTGGGGAAGAGGGGTGGGAGTGGAGTCAAAAGTTAAGTTGGGCAGAACAACTGGTCAGTTAGTCACAGAAGCCTATCTAAAAAGGGCCTCAGTGCAAGGAAGGCCTGAAATAGTTACATGGTGTCAGGGTCCATGAGCACCAAGACACAGGGGAGGCTGGAAATAGGGAACCATGTTTTGAAGTCCCAAACAACTAGCCGTGGATGGTGGCAAATTTTCAATGAGCTCCTGGGCTTCTAGCTGTGGTGAGGATGGGGGGCTAGTCCCAAGATATCAGAGCTGAGGCATGGCACTATCATTTTGTAAAACCCATTTGACCAAACTGTTCCTACTGAAGCTGAACATACCCCATACCCGATGATTCCAGCAATTTTACTCCCAAATATATAGCAATACATGCATATAGACACCAAAAGACCATTAAAGTGATTAGAACAGCATTATTTACATAACCCAAGTCTGTCAACAATGGAATAGATTATTGTGATTTACTTACAAGTAGGATAGTATACAACAATGAAAAAGACGAACTACTGCTTACAATATATTATTGAGCAAAAAGAGGTTGATTCAACACAATGCATTGTGTATGGTTCCATTTATATAAGAGTCCGAGACAGCCAAAATGACTCTGTGGTGATTGAAGTCTAGTGACTGCTTTTGGAGAAGAAGGTGGGAGTTAGTGGCTGGAATGGAGCCTAAGGGAAGCTTCTGGAGTGCTGGGGATTTTCTATTTCTTAATCTGGGTGGGGAGTTATGCTGGTGTGTTTACTTTTTGAAGATATTATAATTAAATAAATAGATTCATATAAATTTTAGGCAGGTTATAAAAAGCGAGGCAGGCAAAGTAGGTGCCAGGGTCTAGAAATCTTCTGACAACAGGTGCGCTTGTCACAGGAATAGGCATGCTTGTACGTACTTAAGAGTTGTGTAGGTTTTGTTTTGCCTGGTGTCTGAGGGCATTCAGTTGGTGTGATTGTTTCAGAAACTAAGAAACTAAAGATTGAGAGGAGAACAATCTGTATGCCCATGCCCTTAGCCTAGAGAGAAATGTCCAGAAAGGCGTGGTGGTGGCATGGGGGTGAAGGTGAAGGCCCATACTTGGGGGAGTAGCAAGAGTATGAAGGAGGGTAGAGGCTGGGAGAGCAGGGACCACGGGCTTCTCACATCTGGACTCTGAAACCACCATCTGATACAATGCCCCTCAGAAGCACCCATGCTAATCACCACCAGCTGACACCCCCAGCCACATCTGCACCACCCCAGCTAATCACTGCCCACCATCGCCTACACCTGTCTTCCCCACCCGCCAGCCCCTGCCACCTGTCTGCCTGCCACTTTCAGTCCTCATGCTAAATCAATAACAAAGACCTCCGAGGGCTGTTGAGCTTCTCTGCTGGTGCCCTCTCCCCTTAAAACCACTGCCCCTCCTCCCTTCTCCAAGCCTGATCCATCTGCCCAAGTTCAGATCTGTTTGGCAGGACTGGCAGGCCGGCTCTCCTTGCAGACAGCATGGCTCTGCCTGGCCTTAGCAGCTGCAGACGCTGCAGTTTAAGAATCACTGTGTCTGAAGAAAGTCCATTAAAAGACAGTAACAATGTATATTGTGCAGTGACCCTGGGGGCACCCAATTCCACCTTGTTAATGATCTCTTTGAAACAGCCAAAGCTATGGAGGGAGACATGGTTTGGAGGTTCCCAGGACTGTGTAGTAAGGACACAGCTGTATTTGCTATGTTTAGGCAACATTCAGGAATCGCTCTCATGCTAATGGGGGCAGGTCCTCAGAGACCCACTCAGCCAATTAAAATGCTCTTCAGGCTTGTGCAGACCGTCCAGTCACTGGGCAGATCTGCAAATGTTTAGCCTGGCAAGGAGAAAGCTAGAGATCTAGTCATCTATTCCATGTTGAGAAATGAATGTTCTAACAGCTGGTCTCATAGTTGTTTCTTCCCTGAGTCAGGACACTCAGGTGAAAGGTTACAGACTCAAAACACACCAAATGCCTTAACAGAGGTGATACCCAATACCCTGTAACCCAGCTATGATGCTATCCATTGCCTGCTCACCCAAGAAAGCAAACAGAGATGCAGGCAAAGCAAGAGAGATGTTACGATAAACCCCCTTTTAAATGTTCTCTATTTTACAAATAAAACCTTTTCAGACTCGACACTTTATTATTGGTAACAAATTACTTGCAGGGAACTCAAAACAGATGAGGCAAACCAGCGTGTTTTGACACCTAAGCAAAGAACTGCTGCTAGGGAATATGAACACCAAAAGCCAACCACACTGTAAGGAATACATGGGTGGCAGGATATAGGGAAGAACTTCCAGGTAGGAAGACTTGCTGAGACTCCAACAGTAACTCAACACACACTTAATGAGTGCCTACCTGGTGTCAGGCTTTCTTCTAGGTGCAGGACATGATTGGTAATTGCAAGAGTAACTGGAATCTTTAAAATGTGTAGAAAATCACCTAAAACAGAGATTTGACAGAAAATAGGGCTCATAACACTCTGAGATATTTCATTCCCATTTCCCTCCATTCCTCGCCAAGTACTTTGGGATGATTTTGTGACTGTAGTCAGACTCGGGGCTATGGAAGGTGAGAGTCTAAGAAGTCTCTATCGTGTGGCTCATACCCTCACCCACCTATATCTCTGGCCACTGGCTTCTGCTAACTCATGGGCTTCCTCCTGGAGAAGGGGTAGAAAAATGACTCGTGAACATGGTCTTTCTGTGGAGGGAGGGCAACAGTGCCCTCACCACCATAGCCCTGCTAATGTGAGCAGTGTTGTAGAGGCGCATAAACTGGAAATGAAGAGACACCGAATCTAGCCTCACGAGAACATTATAATTTTAGGCAAGACACGAGGGATCTAAGATCTCACATATTCATCCTTTAGAAGGAGATATTCCCCTTCGTGGCAAACAAAGAGGGGCTGCAAGCCAGGGCTTTGAATTCAAATGCAGGACACTGAGTGGAGGTACACAGCTGTTAAAACACAGGTCACTGGATACTGGAGAACGCCTTGACCCTAACTCTCCAAGTGGAACTCTGGCACTGCTTGGTTCTACCCATTCCTCAGATGATAGGACAAAATTCTGTCCACTGTTTTTAAGCCATGAGCATACCTCCAGGCCCACTACCCTAATGTGAACACAATCTCTGTCCTTTCCAACCTCCCACTTCCTCGCTTTTAATTACCCATTATCCCCACCCTAAAATATTCCTTAATCTACCAGTCCACATGTCCTCTCTGGCCTCATTTGTCACCCCCAAGACTCTGTCCCCCCAGTCAGCCATTTCACCTGCTTGCAGCTACCCTGGAATTCCCCACACTTTTGACCTGTTCCATACTGCTATTCTACCAAGCACTGCTCCAAGGAAAAAGTTACTGGCTTGCCCAGAGTCCAGAGGGTCAGCTGGACAATCTGCTCTTCAGGAATCATTTATTTAGCTTTAGTTAACATCCCCATAATGGCTTTTTTCAAGCATGCTCATTTCCCTCCATCTCTCAGAGCTGTTGCTATCTCATGCCCTTATTGTATGAGTTTGCTAGGGCTGCTATAACAAATACCACAGACTGGGTGGCTTAAACAAGAGAAATGTATTTTCCTCACAGTGCTGGAATTCCAAGATCAAGATGTGAGCGGAGTTGGTTTCTTCTGAGCCTTTCTCCTTGGCTTATAGATGGCTGTCTTCTGTGTATCTGTGTCTTAATCTCCTCTTCTTAACAGGAATCCTATTGGATCTAGGCCCACCCACATGACCTCATTTTACCTAAATTTCTTTTAAGGCCCTAACTCCAAACACAGTCACATTCTGAAGTAATGATGGTTAGGACTTCAACATATGAATTTGGTGGAGAAGGTTTTGATTGCAGCCCACAACACGTACCCTCAGAAGACAACCTTGCTTTCTGTTTATTGGAAGATCAGAGTCATCTGATTTATCTTCCGCAACTGCCCTGCTCTTTGCTCCAACTGTTCCCGAATCTTCATATATCTTCTCTCTTTTTCCTCTCCCAGCTCTAAGTTAGTTTGAATAACAGCTTTTCTGGGAAGCTTAACTTGGTCCTCAGAGCAGAATAAAACATTTCTTTTTCTGCAGTGCCATTGCATTTTGCCCCCAGAGTAAAGAATAGAAGCTTTCTGGAAGGCCTCCTATGTGTTCATCGCTGTGCCAGGTACGTTAGCACAATATTCTCATTTGATTGTTGTAACAACCCAGGAGAGTAGTGGTCAAAGATTAGAAAACTGAGGCCCTAGGAGGTTAACATCTCTTCAATCTCTCAGTAGGTATGTGGGCAGAGGTGCTAGTCAAATCAGGACCATTTCTTTCCTTTTCACCATTAAATGCTTCTATCCTAGAACTTGACAAGTTCCTAGTGATTATTTCTACCAGCTCCGTTCCTCTTAGAGAAGAGCAGCTGTATCTTCTCTTCCTCTTTATTTCAAGTGTCCTGGTGCAAGGGAGCTTAGTCCATGCCTGTGGAACAGGTGATTGAGTGAATCCTCTTTATTACAACTAAACTCTCCTGCTCCACTTGTGTTCTTGATTCCTTCTCTTCCTCTGAGCCCTTCTCCAGATATCATTCCCTTTATCTTGCATCTTTAATATCTTTCCTTCCACCAACTTAATTCTCCCCACCTGGGCAACTTCTCCTCTATATCTCTTCTACTTTAAAAATAATCTTCTCTTTGCCTTGACACCTTAAACTGTCAAGCTATCACTTTTCTGTCCTTTCCCCCTCAGTCTAATTCAGAGAGAAGCCCCCTTCCCTGGAGACTCAATTCAGTTCGTCTATTGTGAGGTGTTGGTATTTTTTAAAGTCACCCAACGAGCCAGGTTTAGGGACCTCCAATCTACGCTGTGGGCCTCCACTTCCTTACCTCTATAATCCTAGCAACTGGCTTTCACTGTCACCACGAGAGTCACTCTCTCATAGTCTTCAAGGACTTAATGCAACATCCTCCCTGGGTATCTACAGCATTCATCTCTGATGGCCACACACATGATTCCTGTATTTTTGCCACAACCATGACCCTGGTCTGCTCCTTAGTCTCTGTCTACTATGCTTATTGCTTGTTCTTTTACCACATATCAGAGGGAGAAGCCTCCAAGGTCTGGTCTCCTTCTCTCTTTTTTTCTTTATATTCTCTCACTGGACAATTGCATATACTTCCCTAAGTTTAATTGCCCTATTCATACAGATAAGTCCTTAATATGTATCTCAAACTCGAGCCTCTCCGTAGAGTTCTGGACTTACATTACATTTGTCTTAGGAAGAATTCCACTTGCATGTCTGTCTGGGTTCTCCCAAAAGCAAAACTTGAGACAAGAAATGGGTGCAGGTAGTTTCTGTGAGAGGTGATCCCAGGAGGTAGGAATGAGGGAGCAGGGAGAGTGAGTCAGAATAGAAAGCACTGATGTGAGAAACATCATTGGGTTCACTGCTGTGGGCAATGGAGCTTCCATTCCACTGGGACCTCCTGAGAAGTTGCCAGATGCTTTCCAAATTGTTCTTCTGAAGACCTGAAGGTGCAGTATTAATCCCTTTCCTCATTAGTTGAGAGTTTCCCATGGCATTATCTCCTCTACACTCAAACTACTCTTGTGGGCAGGCCAAGAAACCTCCTAAGTTTTGAAGAAGGCCCTAGGACACAACATGGAAAGAAGCATAGGGAGCCCTTGAGGTGGGATGCAGGCAATGTGCTAGATGGGTTTAAGGCCACATGGAACTCTCAATCACAGCTCTGTGGCAATCAGAGGCAGATCAAAGAGAGATGGACGCCATCAGCAACCTTTCTCCCAAGCCAGCTCAACCAAGTATCAAAGCACAAGACTGCAGTGACTTTTGACTCTTTATTCTCATTTTAGTATGTAATTATTAGAACCATGTCCTATTTATCCTAATCAGGCCTGCTTTTCAGCATTGTTCCCTCATGGCTTTCTCACCATGATTGCATCAGTACAAGCTCTTAATTCCCATCTCCTGGACTATCTCATATTCTGTTAGCTTTTATCTCTACTGTCTTTCCCTCTTCCATACCACTTTATATACTTATGCCAGATTATTCTTCCTAAAGATTAGTTTCAATATCTTTAACCTGCTAAGAAATTTTCCATGGTTCCCAATGGATGGCCAAAAATGTGTCCAACATCCTCAACCAGACATCCAATACCCTTTTTGCTCTGCCATTGCTTCATCAGGGCAAAAGTATTTTCTCTAAAGAAGGACTTTCAACTTCTCCAACCACACTGCCCTATTTTCTGCATTTAAATCTTTGTTCTTTCTTTTCCCCCTGCCTATAATTTTCCAGATGTCCCCATGGCCCTACGTACTGTAACCATCCTAAACTCACCTTCCTTCTAGGCCCATGTATGTATGATACTTATCTCCTCTATGAAGCCTAAATAAACAACTACTCCCTTTCCTGTACTCCAAACACTTGATTTCTTCTTCTCTTTCCTATTATTATTATTATTACTATCATCAGCAGCAGTGTGGTTACTTTTCATTTGTCTTATATCCTGAGTAGAATATGACTGAGTCCTTGAGAGTAGGAGTTATAATTGCATCACCTCTGACTCTTCTATGGCATTAAGCACAGTGTCATGAACAGTAAATGAAGGGAGAAAATAAGGCAGGAAAGGGGCAAGAGAAGGAAGAGTCAGTCTGATCCCACACTGAGAAACAAGCTGTAAAGAAGAACAAATGGTAGAAGCCAAGTAAGGCCTAACATATGCTAACCAACTCGCTCCTCCAACAGACTCCCATCTCCTTTAAAAGGACTTTATTGTTGCTCATTATCTCACCTGCCCTTGCTGCTGAGCGCCCACCTGGAGTCAATCGCCTTCTGCCTGAGACAGCTGTTTCTGATGTCTGGGTAAAGGCTATGTAGACTTCAGCTGGGGAGAATCGGCAGGAGGAAGGATACCCTTTTCTAGTTACAGATGGCAAAGGTGAAAAATGTGTCAAGGAAACATGCCAACTGTTTCCAAACTGCCCCTAAGGTGTGTCAGCATAATGCCCACAACAACCGGGTGAAATGAAAAGCAAACAGTGAATCAAATATTGTTTTGACTCTATAATGTCAAATACTTGGTGTCAGTACAGTTGTAGCTATCTTGGACAGTCAGATTGACTGACTTAACCAGTGTATTCTTCACTATATTGTTGGGTTTTAACCAAATCACCAGTGTCTTTCGGCACCATAGCAAGATCCATAGCTATCCATAAGTCTTCAGATATCCCAAGTGACCGGTTGGTTTGGTCAAATATGAGGCTGGACCCACCCATCAATGACATGACCAATTCACCTGTTACTTTGGCTCTGTGCCGAGTCAGCCTCTGTCACAGGCTAGCCACACTTAATTAAATCAGCAGTCAGAAAGATTCCCCTGCTTCTCACTTCCCCGGCTCCATGAACGGCAGAAGGCCAGAAATAGGACCTGTGGGATTATTCATGAGCTGCGGCAAATCACAACCACCTAACTTTTCCTCCTTGCCTCATGTTCCCATTAGGATAGAGACAGTCTTTGATTTTTATTGCTCTCAACATGCTTTGCTTAAAAACCAACTGGCCCTGGGAAACACTAGAAAGGATATGGATGTTATCTTCAGGAATTCATTTCTCTCCAATATTACCTTTCTTCGTTTTGGATCGCTCATTACAGTGTCCTGTCCACGAAAACAGTGTCACCTGCTCTGATGTTTATTTTACAACTGAACCCCTCATTCCTTTCCTAATCTCTTCTCCCTCCATCCAAACTTACCTATGCTGTGTTACTATGTACCCAGCCCTTCCCTTGTCTTTTTAACAAATGGATATTGAGTACCTATTATGTGCTTGCATGATGCCCCATTATGTTGGAACAAGGATGCACACAGTAGTATGATCTCTTTGAACATAATACTTTAATACAAAGAAGTGGTCTAAAAGGTTGGGATTATAGACACCATGGCAGACTCAGGGATTGAGAGTCACTCTATGGGAACAGACAGGACTTTAATGACTTTCTGAGATCAAAAAGGGAGGTGATCTGTCCTCTGTTCCTTCTTTCTTGGTCAGAAGCCTGGCCCTTCCCTTGTCATTCAAGCAGGACTTTGCATAACATGAAAAGGATGAAGGTTCCCATCCTGAAGGACATTATGATTGATGGAATTCCTTGCCTTTCTCACCGTTATAAACTGTAATGAAGGACAAGACCATACAGAAAGTGAATTTTTCTCCTCTTCCGCTCCCAGGAAAAACAAAAAGCTCAACTCTGCCCAGGCCAGCAGTTCCAGCTGTAGCATCTGTTCGTGGTGTCCTATCCGTCTTGGAACCCAATGAGTCCACCATGTGATTAATAGTGTTCCACTTGATAGGGAACGGAACAAGCAATGATTTGTCATTCACCATAAAGTACTGCTATTTCATCTGCTCCCATTCCCTGGGACGCAGCTCTAGCTGTTTGCTCTATGCATCAATTTATAGTTTATCCTAAGACTAATGATGCTGTGTTTAAGAGGCAAGGTGGGGCTTTGTTTTTGTGTTCTACCAGCAGAGGATTACATTACTGATTGATCGTACGTGGTTGTCTGAGGCAAAAACATTTTGAATTGATACCTGGATTTGAACTACAATCAACTTCCTCGACAACTGCCTCTTGGTGCTGAATAGATCAAGAAGCTGCAGCTTTCTAATAGGGCCTCAAGGAGATTTTGACAATCCCTGTTAGGAGTGAGCAGTTTGTTGTGGTGGATGGGAGACAAATGGATCATCCAAAGGGCTGGCTTGCGGCTTTCAGGAGCCCAGGGACTTGCTCTAAGACCCAACTATTCCAAACAGCTGAAATGGGCTGGAACAGGTGAGTTGGTACTTGTACAACAATCAGCTCTCCTATAGGGAAAAAATTTGCAGCATTACCAATTTCTGTGGTGTAAATACTCTTACCATGGCCAATTTCAAGCTATCATTGTAATGTCACCAAATATTAATTTAGGAAGAGAGACGTACCATTGGCTCTCATGAGCTGGTACAAGCTGGCTCTAATGCACTACTGGACAAAGATAAATATTAGTTTATTATATACTGTCCCATTCTAGGAACATTTTTTTTTTCTAATGAGAAAATTAAGGCTCAGAGAAGGTATATAAACTTGTCCAAGATCACACAGCTGTAAAGAAGTTGAGACCCACAGGCTACAGTCTTCTTACCTCCTGTAGCCCAGGGTATAGAGCTAGCATGTAGTAGCTTGTTAACCCCAGGATCTGATTTCAAGGCTCATGCTCTGTCAGTGCACCATGTTGCTGCTATGGTGGAGGGTGGGATCCAAGGATGTCTACCTTTCGTCTAAACTTCTGCCATTTAAGCCTGGTTAGTCCTTGCCTCCTAACTGGCAATAGTGGGGAAATTCAAGTTTGCCTCTAAACTAATTTGACAATCTCTCTCAGCCCCAGTAACTTTAAGACAAAGCATGCAAGTTTTCACAATGACTCCTGCATGGAGTTGAAAGAGACAAGATGACCCCTTGGAGATCCCAATCACAACATTCCAAGAAGCCAATTCAACAACCAATTTGGCTGAAAAACTAAATCACTTCCCTCTTGGATTTGTTCACCCCTTTTAATTTTCTACCCACTGTCTTTGCTAGTTCATTTCCCTTCTCAAACTCCCAGGCAAATGAGACAGTGCTGGTGGGGGGTGGGGAGGGGACACAGCGAGCACGGGGCCAGGGCAGTGACCCACCCTGGTGCTCTGTCTGGCAGGCTCCTGTGCAGTGCAAAACAGTGGGACATTAATGGCTATTAATATCCACAGAGGAAGTGCTGAAAGGCCAACCACGTAATTACCATTTATTCATCATATCAACTGGTCCTCAGCTCCTTCCGGCAACACATCATATTGTCCTGAAGTGAGGGCTTTGGGGGGAAGGAGAGAATAAAGAGGAGAATCAGCCATCCCTGTTGGATGGAGAATAAGCAATCACCCTCTCCCCTGCTGTGATAGGAACCCTGGTTGGACTGCAGGATACTGTGGCTCCCTAAGTACAGAGGTAAACAGGAAGCTTCTGGGCATGATCTGGATGGTAGAGACAGGGGTCAAGGAGGGCAGCTACCAGCCCAGAGCAACAATTCCACCCCCACCTCCTTTCTTTCTTTTTTTTTTTTTGCAAGAGGGCTTGAATCCCGCCATGCCCTTCTCTAGACCTCCTTTCTTAAGAACCAAGCTCTACCGCTGCAGAAGCCTCTATGGGGCAAGCAGAGAGGGAATGGGACCAGAGACACAGCTTGCAAGTTTTAGCTCCTGAGAAGTGGCTGTATGAGACCAAGTAATTTCCTGGGGAACCCAGAAAAAGGAGGTGACTCAGCCACTCTTTTGGCACTCACACTCAAGTTTCCTGGGGGCACCCTGCTCCCTAATCCCGTCCCGTGAGAATGAAGTGGTTTGGTTTCTGGGGATTCCAGATCTGGACAGGGATTGTGGGGAAGAGATTAGTGTTGTGTTTTTTCTTTCCCCTTGGTACCAGCATGACTGGCAGCCTGGGCAAAGAAGAGCCCATTCTAAACGCTCCCCGGGGTCCAGAATGGAACTCATTACATCAAACCTGCCGGTAGCCAGCAGCTCTGCTTTGTGAGCTGTGAAACAAATGTTTATCCACCACTCAGTGCGGTTCAAAGCTATTTAAGGAGCTCAGGGTGTTGAGCTGCAGGCAAGAGCTATGTGTGCAAGGCCAGCGCTGGCACCAGCGCAGTGGGCAGATCTGGGGACGGAAGCCTCCAGCCGCCTGGCTGCAGGACTCAGTGGAGGGCAGAGTGGTCCGAACTGGGCAAACTCTTTCTCCTCATTACACGTTGCCTTCCATCTTAAGACTCTTCCTCTCCTTGCTTCCGCTTCCCATTCCTTTTCCTTCCCTCTCCTTCTCGTTTCTCTCTCCCTTCTGTTTTCCTTCCTTTCTTCCTCCTCCTGCTTTCTCTTTTCTTCATTCTGCTTTCCCTTCCCTTTCGTTCTTGCATTTTCCACTTCTCTTCCCCTTCATAGGCCTGTGACTCCCTCACTATACTCTAAGATGCATTGTTCTCTGTCTTAGTGGTGAAATCCACAAAACTCATAAAAGAAAACATTCAAGTCTTTAGTCTCCCCAAACCACAATCTGTGGACAACCCAGCACAGCATGACCCCAATGGGGGTTTGCCAATGAAGAAACCAAGGCCAGCAATAGAGTATGCCCAGTATAAATTCCATAGGGTTTTCTGGAATGATGTAGAGTGCCAGTACCTCCCTGTCTATACATGCCGTTGGCTTCCTACCCCTTAGCATCATGTGTAGCATTTTTGTTTTTAAAAGGGCTGTGAAGATCATGGGTTATAATTGAGATAGCTGGGACTCACAACAGTGGTTTTCACAGTTATACTGAGACGGCTACTCAGCTTGTGTATGGATGGCTTCTGTTTTAAGACAAGTTGAGAGGTATTAGAGAGGACGCCCAGAGAGTGCAGATGGGTAAGAGCAAAGGAGGTAGCAATCACTGCCAGGGGGTTGACATCTTATGTTCTCAATGATTCCCCACAACCATTGTGAAGGAAGTGTTGTGTTTTGACCATCTGCTACTGTATAACAAACCACAAAAACAGTCACTTCAAACAATAGTCATCACTTATTTTGCTCTTAAATCTTGTAGTTGCGTGGACTTGACGAGGCAGTTCTTACTGGAGGTCTCTCTTATGGTTGTAGTCGGAGGGCAGCTGGGACTAGTCTTTCACAGCCTTCTTCAGTCTACATGTGTGTACCCTGGCCTGGGAAGACACAGAGAGCTAGGGCTCTTGGGCGTCTCACCCATTGTCTGAGGTCTCTCCAGGGTGGCCAGTATTCTTACACAGCAACTGAAGGTTCCCAGAGCAAGTGTCCCGAGAGACCTGCAGAAGCTGAAGGCCTTTTTTGAGCCAGCCTCAGAAATTGCATAGCATTGTGTTCATTGCCTCCTAAATCATCAAGGTTGTCACACAGTTCATCTAGGACTTTCAAGGGGAAGAGAACAAGATTATGTCTTTTGATGGAGGAGTATAAAAGAATTTGAGGACAGGTTTTAAAACTGTTTCTTACCACCCAGGGTTTAGGTGGTTATCCAGCCCTGCTGAGAAATGTTGCAGTGGTTAAACACAGATACTGTAGCCAGACTGCCTGGATTCAAATTTCATATTCATTGTGCATGAATGCTGTGAGGTTGGGCAAGTTACCTAATATTCTGAGTCTCAGTTTTCTTATCTGTTGAATGAGGATACATTCCTGACTCACAAGATTGTTGCAAGGATTAAATTAATGTGTGTTAAGTACTTAAAACAGAGCCTGTCATCTTGTTGGTATTCCATAATTTGCTATTATTTTTATTATGATTCCCATTTTGGAGATAAGAAATCTGAGGTGCAGAGAGAGTCATTATTGGCATCAATCACGTGACTGAGATTTGAGCTAAGATTCCACAGCCAAAAATCCTCTCTGAGTTCCTGATAGCAGCATTTGTTCCCTCCTATACAGAATCTCTCGCAACCTTAAAATCTCTCTAAGTATAGAACTTTGTAATTTACAGGCCTCAAGTCCTTGGAAGAAGGTCCCACCTAGGAGCTATCCTCTGAACTTGTGACACACCTTCACCCTGATCATATATGTCCAGTCATTAAGGTCATGGAGGGGAAAGCTAGGCTCTTGCTCTGACCGTTCCTGCACACTTCTGACCCTTAAAGGTTGAAAGGGTAGAGATGTAAGAAGAGATGGTCCCAAAATAGAGGTAACTACCCAGTGGCCTTGTCAGGCAAAGGAAACAATAGTGGATCTGACTTCAAAACAAAGACTTTTTTGAGACTCTGAGTTTTGTTTCTATCTCTATAAAAAGAACTGTTCTGTACACCGCATGGTCTTTTGCGAAGAACATGTGAGAGCCTGAGGGTGAAAGTCCCTGGGAAACCACTGGGTCCTGACTATGAGTCAGTCCTAAATTCAGCCCAGCAGAAAACGAGACGGTGGCCCTAAACAGCTGCCCCACTTATGCTGAAAAGCAGTCAAAGCAGCCCTGACGTGGAGAAAGGGCTGTTGTTTCAGCAGATGTGGCATGGGCTGATGACTGGTCATGATTTCACACTGCCTGTATACCTTTTTAGCAGGTGTGTACACCTGCTCATTCGGAAACACACAAATGTGAATGCATGCAGTCTGTTACTGAAATGTGTCTTTCACATGCGTCTACACACACACACACACACACACACATACTGTCCTTGTCTGATATTCGCACCATGCAGAGATGCTTCAGATAAACACCTGTTACCCCCTAGGCCCCTGCTGGGGGGATGCCCCTGACCACCCTCCGAGAGCTGAGTATTGCCTGCGGTCCCTGAGGCCCCTGCTGGAAAGTGGACTGTCTTCTTTTGGCTTCTAGAGCATGCAGTTTCTTCCCAACATTGGCTGCCAAGCAGCCTCCAGCCCCGCAGAGCTGCAGGAGCTCAGCGCCTGGGTATGTTGCCGTGTACTTAAATAGCCTCTTCTTGATCCCTTGTAATCTTTTGGCTTTTCCTCCTGTCTTCCTTTTTCTGTTTCTTCAGCTCTTCCTTTTCATCCTCTGCCACTGTCTCTCCACAGAAGCCTCCAAAGGGCATGTGAGCCCCCCACCCCCAATCCTTGAGGCAGGAGCCCTCCCTTTCCCCATGAGAGGGGGCAAGGAAGGAAAGGAGATGGGGAGTAGATCTCCGGGGCCTGGCGTAGGAGCAAACATCCAAGCCGAAAGAGCGCCCTGCTTTCCAGTTCCAAATCCTGGGAAGATAAACTGGAAACACCACAAAGCACAAAGCAGAGCTGTTTAAAAAGCAGCGACATGGAGGAGATGGCTCTTGCAGGGGAGGAAGGCTGGAGGGAGCTGGGTTCCAGGCACTCACCCAGTGTGTAGCTGGTTTTTCTCCAGGAGGGAGAACCTGCTTCCTCTAGGAGGCACAGTGCTCAGGCTTGGCCATGGGGTGGGAGAGTGGGGAGCAGGGTGGATAGAAGAGTTGATGTATTCCCCTTCACAGAGGGATATGCATGGCCCAGTGCAGCAGGATCCCTCCTGGGGGAGGCTGACGCACACCACCCGATAACATGTCAGGCATTTCAAATCAACTCGATCCTAGGAGCTTGATGGGGCAAGCACCGCCATCCCATATTTCAGACAAGGACATTGAGAAACAAGACACAGAGGATTCATCACAAAGACTTATACTCTGAGGTGGGGTGTGAACGGCCATTGTCTCCCCACCAAAATGCTCTCTGCGCTAACTTCTCATAACATTCCTCTGAGCTCTTTTTTCTATCCCCAGGAAGTCTGCTGGTGAGAGGGGTAGAGCCCTTTTAGAAGGCCCATAGCTCCCAGGTCTCAGGCTCTTCCTGAGGCCACATCTCCATGCTGCTTTCCAAGTCTCTGCCAGTGTCAGCATTAATGGAATTAACTCCCCCACGTAGGGCGTGCATTTCTGCTAAGCGGTTTTAAATTTGCTGTCCATTTGGTTCCACCACATCTTTGTGGAATTGGTTCTATTATTATTGTTATTGTTGCTCTTACTATTGTTACCACAGTGCTTCAAGAAAAGAAGACTCATTGAGTTTCAGGATGCTTCTCAGAGTCCTTGGACAAGTAAGTGTCTGAGCTGGGCATTAAATGATGGACACCAACATACTGCTGCTGGTCTACTTTGGTCACTCCTTGACTTACAAGCCAATGAACCTCTCTTTGGAGTTCCAAAATCGCAGAAGCTGAATTTTGCCCAAAGTTGGGGTAAGGCCACCTTCCACGAAGCCAGGTCATTCAGGGAAAGGGGCTTGAAGGGCCAGGAAAGAAAGCCAGGAGCCATCTTGCCCCGACAGCACACGTCTAATACACAGTTGCCCTTGAAGGCTCTTGGCTCTCTGCTATTTTCTGTTCTTGAAAATTTGGGTCAAATGAAATAGATATGTGGGAAAGTCCAGAGAGTGTGGGAGAAGGGTAGCAACCTCCAGGAAAACAATGATGCTATTTCAGCTTGAGCTTTTCTAAGAATTGCTGTTAGGGCTTTGGAGGCAAATGCAAATGGTGTGTCAACTGGTCACAGCCCACTGTGGTCTCTGAGGAGTCTCCATGTGTTGGCTCTAAGTCTCCTGAGCTCCCCTCTCATGTGCTTAAACTTTAGTTACCCTTTTAACTTCAGAACAATAGAAGGCATTCTCTTTATAAGACCTCTGATCAATGGTTACCTAACCCCTAGCTAAACCCTTCTAGGAAGGGGCTCTGTCTGCCTCATCTCTCTAGAAACGCACTGACCCATGTGCAGGCATGTGGGATGAACAGTTACCAGCCCTCTCTGAACCTGACATTCTGAGACATGAAGGGAATCCCCTCCAGATTTCCCTTTGCCCAAAATTCAATCCCAGGAGCCTGCTTCAGTTACTAACCATCCCACCAAGGCAACTTCTCTTACAACATTGCAGTCATGCCTCCACAGGGTGGGTTCAGCACGCAGATGAAGAAACAAGAAGACAAGGAGAAAGAAGAGAGGGGAGGAGAGTGGAAGAAGAGGGAATCCCATCCTCCACCTGATGCCTTTTGTAGCTGGAAGTTGGTGTGAGTGGGGAAGGCGGGAGGTTCTACCACAGAAGGAGATTCTGCAGCCTCACACGGTAATGTGCAAAGACGGATCATCTCAAAGTGGAACATCCCAGCTCACAGGCTCCTCTGGGAAGTGGTACAGTGCACTGGCTGAGTGTGGGCTTGGGAATCCCACCACCCTGGCTTGGAAATTGGCCTTGTGACATCCTTAGTTCCGTGAGTTCTCGGAAACATGGAGGTAATGATACTACATCAGAAAGTCGTTGAGGATTAAATAAGATAATGAATGGAAAGTACCAGTGACATGCTTGGAGCACAGAAGGTGTTCAGTAAATAGTAATTGTTATTATTAGGCACAGAAATCTCTGTCATTCTGGAGAGATGGAGTAAAAACTAATAATAATAATAAAATAATAGCTAACAATTACGCAATGTGTATGATGTACCAAGTATTCTTCTAAGAGCTTTATGCATATTAGCTAATTCTAACAACAACTTATGGGGCTGCTACTATTATTTCCCTCATTTTACAGATGGCACAACAGAGGTACAGAGAGCTTTACAAAGCCTGCCCAACTATTTACAACAGGATATTATTCATTCCTAAAGAGGAAGGAAATTCCGACACATGCTCCAGCATGGATGAACCTTGAGGACATTGTGCCATGTGAAATAAGCCAGTCATAAGAGGAATAGGATATGATTCCACTTACACAAGGTTGCTAGAGTCATCAAGTTTGTACAGACAAAGTAGAATGGTGGTTGCCATGGGCCAAAGGGATGCACACATGGGGAGTTGTTGTTTAACTGGTATAGAATTTCCATTTTGCAGGATGAAAACATTCTGAAAACCTGTTTTACAATGTGAATATACTTAACACTACTGAACTGTACACTTAAAATGGTTATGCTATGTGTATTTCACAATTAGAAAAAAATGTATCTTCCCACTTTAAAAAAATTGTATAGTATTTAGAAATACAACTAGGAACATTTATACATACACACAAAGAACCAAAACTGAAAGTACTTACTTCCAAGTGTTAACAATGTTTGTGTCTATTGAAATGTGGGTGATTTTTATGTTACTTTTTATGTCTAAATTTTTCATGTTTTCTGTAATGAGTACATATTATTTTGTCATAAAGTTACAGAAAATGAGAGATTTTAAAAAATAAATTATAAACATATATATATATCTATATGTCTGAATGTCTGTGTACTCCCAAATTTATATATTGAAATCCTATTCTCCAATCTGATAGTATTAGGGGGTGGGGTCTTTGAGAGGTGATTAGGTCATGAAGGCAGACCCCTCTTGAATGGGATTAGTGACCCTTTAAAGGGCCCCAGAGAGCTCTCTCTCTCTCTACTGTGTGAAGATATTAAACACAATAAACCAGAAAGTGGGCCCTCACCAGACACTGGATCTGCTGGCATCTTGATCTTGGACTTCCCAGTCTCCAGAACTGTGAGACATAAATGTCTGTTGTTTAAACCACTGTCTGTGGTATTTGTTATAGCAACCCACACTGATTAAGACAGAGCTGAATCTCCCACCTGAACAGCCTAGCTCCGCTGGGGTTTAGGATGCTAAAGGCATCCCACAGGCTGGCAGCCAAGGAAGGTAATCCTAGAAGATGGGATAGTTAGCAAGAGGGAGAATTCAGGACTGCGGGCAGCCATCAATTAGAAACTGGGTCTGAATGGGGGTGGAGACAGAAGCAACCCCTTGCAGGCATCTGGTGGGAACTGTGCAAGGGGAGAACAGACAGGGAGGGGCAGCCCCAGCCTCCCAAACTCCAGGTGGCAGGCAGAGCCAGACACACTGCCAAGATGGGATTAAAATCAGGGGTGGGGCATAGGAGTGGGCCTCCTCTGAGGGAATTGCAGGAGGAGCTGATGAACAGAGCAAGGTTTTCTTCCAGGGCAAGGAGAATAGGAGAATCCCGGGTCTTGAGGGGAAGTGTTCGAGTGGGGGGTGGACACCTTTTGTCTGCACCACAGAAGCACCAGGCACCTCTGTCCCTGAATAGAGAGCATCCAGAAGGTGACTTCTGAAGCACATCAGTACATTGGGAGTATGGCTGTGTGTTCATCAATATTCTAGGAGGGGTGCAGATAGCCTTTGGAATAACTGGGCACTCATGAGGAACCTCTCCAGGGCCCAACCAGGCTTGGGCACCAACTCACACCCTTCTTTCTCAGGGGACAGCTGTGGTGTGAAGCAAAAGGCCTTCGATCTGGGCTCCAGCTGGGACAGGATATTGGAAGCACAGGAGGCTTCAGGGAGTACAGAGCACCAAGCAGAAAAAGGGAATCAGAGGATGAGGTCTGAGGAAGGGGCTGTGCTTGACTCCTGAGCCTAGCTCCTCCAATATTTTGGGATGGTTCCGGAAAGAATATGGGCCATGAATTAGACAAGCAGGATTGGTGGGGCAGGGAGGCGGGTGGGGGGCTGCTTATCTACTCACAGCTCCGTGATGTTGGAAAGCTCTTTCATCTCTTTGGGGCTTAGTGACTACCTCTGTAACGTGGGGAAATCTATCTACTTCTTGGGTTATCCTGAGGATTAGATAAAATTGTGGGTATACATGGGGAAATGTGATGTCTGGTACCCAGGAGGTGCTCAGATAAATGTGAATGCACCCCTCAGCTGACCGCCTCTTGTTTTTCACCCTCTGGGTGTTCTTCCTCCATTTCCCACTGAAATGGAAGGCTGCAAGCAGAGTCACTGGCCTGAAAAGGCTTGGAAAGAATATGACAGAAATGCTCTCCTGATGAGGGCTGGTGTGAATGTCTGCAGTAAGGCCCTGCATGCTTTGGCCCTAATTGAGAGAAAGGGAAGGCCTTTGTGGATCAGAAGCCTAGGGAGGCAGGGGGATGGACTAACTGACCTCTCAAAGCACATTTTTTCTTCCCTTGTTCTGTTCAAAGTGGTACTTCCCCCCCCCCCCCCAGTCCCACCCCCACCACATAGGCAGCTGTATTTTATCCATACTGGACTGACCTTCCGAGAATTGGCATTGTCACTCCATCCTCGCCTTGGCTGGAAATGCAGAATAAATAAATTCAAGGATCCTGCAACTGTCTCTTTGAGGTTTAAAACAATGCAGTGCAGGCCCCCTTCCCCTGCCCAGAAACCCGATTTCTGGGCTCCCCTCAACCCCTCCCACTCCTGCTGCTGTCTTCGGCACACATTAAGATTCCTCTCCAAGGGCTGCTCTAAAGGCAGGATGGCAGGGGCAGTGATATAATAACGGACAGCAGGACCCCTGGGCAGGAGAGTCTGATAGCTCCTTCACTGAGAAAGGCTCACAGAGAGAGTGGAGGAAGCTCATGCCTTTCCACCAGCCAGAGGCCGGCTAATTGCCACCGGGGAGAAGGGCAGAGTTCGCGCAGGTAACAGGTGTGCCTTGTCTTAATGAAGACCGACTTGTTTGCCCAGAGCTGCCTGCAGAGGTAAGAGGAGCAGGAGGAGTGAGGTGGGCTGCTTGGCTCCGTGCTGGACTCCACCAAATTAGAGGAGCTGGCTTTGTCCCTTTCACAACCCACCCTGGACTTGGACATGTGGGAACAGGGGGCGATAAATAGCATCCCCAAAATAATATTCGCCCAAGAGAACGGTGGTAACTCTTGATTATTTGCAGGTGCTGTATTCACTTGGTGAGGTATCTCTGGCCTTGTTACTGCCTGGGAAAATTTAATTAGTAGACAGCAGGGCCAGTGAGGGGTCAAGGGAGGGGAGAAAGGAGGAGGGAACAAGGGTGAGGAGAGACTGTGAGTGTGTTGTGGGAAGCAAGAGGTGGAACAAGAGAGCTGGGGTGGGTGTGGTTCTGAATGCAATTCAGCAACAAGTGTTTATTAATTGTCTATTATTTGCCTGGCATGGTACTGGGCACTGGGGATGTGAGGAAGAATAGGCACAGTGCCCACCCTAAATCCGACAGGGGAGGCTGCCATGTAAACAGACAATGGCGACACAACGCGAGGTACCAGTGTAGAGGCTGTTGCCACGTGTCCTGGGAGCAGAGGAGAGACAGAAAGATGGAGAGGAAGAAAGGGGGAATGAAAATGAGCCACCCAGACAGCAGAGGATGCTTCTGTGAGAACTATAAAGGATAAGTCAGAGTTCACCTGGTGGCGCGGTGCTGGGCGAAGGAGGTTAAAGAGGACATTTCTAGAAGAGAATATGGTCAAAGGGCTGAATGGGCATGGTCTGTTCACTGCAGAGTAGGTGTCCCCAGGGGGAGAGACGGGAGCAGGGAGATGCTGCTGCAGAAATCTCTTGGGACCAGAGCATGAAGGACATAGACAACTCCCGAAGGGGCAGGGCCATTGTCCAGGAGACATCAAGTTATTAAGCAGAGGTTTGGAATGCTCCACTGCTCTCTCTCCTCTAGGGCCACAGATGATCGAGGGTAGGCTGCAACCGTTGGGGCTTGTAAGAGGTTATTCATCTTTCTTCGACAGACGTTTGAACAATTCCCATTCTTCTCTCCGTGTCAGCCTCACATCCTTCTGCTGAGAGGCAAAATGGTTTCAGATCAGGCCACAATAGATGGAGACATAACAACACAATGATCAGGGACTTGCCCAAGGAAGCTTGGTGTCTGCTTTGAGTCAAGCTGTCCTGTCCCACTCCTGACCTATTACTCCAAAACCCAGGTTGAACTGATGAAAATCACTAATCATTAAACTGGTCAAGGTTGAAAGGATGGAATCCTGGAGTAACTGACCAACAACACCCCAAACCATCCACATCCCAGACAGTTTGCCTAGAGCTTACCCTAACAATGTAAAGTGAGTATTATTTCCCCATGAGAAAACTAAAGCACGGAGAGGTTAAGAAACGTACTTATCAACACAGATCGTGAGAGGCTGAGTTAGGATTTGATGCCAGGTCTAGCTGGCACAATAACCTATGTTCTGTTTGCCATTACATCTCAGGACAGTGGGAGTTAGAGGAACTACTGGGGATGGAAACGGGGTGACGCAGTGCCAAGGAATGGAATCTCGGCTAATTCTACCCTATGATGTATTAGTTAGAAATAAGGGAGTGAGAACAACACAGTTGTGTTAGTTATGTGTTGTGATTTTTTTTAAATCTCTGAGATGTCCCAAAATGTTGACTTTGTAAATTTGTTCAGTGAGAAAGTGGGTAAACACAAGCATTCAGAATGTGAACAGCATCACCCAGCCGGAACGCCCAGCAGGTTTGCAGAGATAGATGGAAAACACTGTGAACAGCATGTAGGAGCGACGTGCTGTCCCGGGGCAGAAGAAACAGCCTCAGCAGCAACAGGAAGACTCCCTGAGGGCCAGGGCACGCTGAGACAGAGGAGGGCACGCCGAGGGAGAGGAGGGCACACTGCCAGGCTGCCTGGCTGTCCCTCGGGGTCCAGTCCTCAGGAGGGCAAGGCCGTGCAGTTCACAGCACACCCATTTCAAGCCTCACTGCACTCAGGGAAATGCCATCTCCACAAGTCAGCCTTTTCCCTGGCACCAACCCAATGTCTCTGCTCTACTGCAAAGCATAAATGGGGGCCATGCCTCAATCAGATGTGCCATTATGGTATTACAAGACGCATTCTGGATGACTATAGGCAGAAAGTCGGAGACCTGGAGAGGGAGGCTGACTCTGTTTAATAAATAGGTATGTATGTAACTAGTGAGTAACTCGTCACTGGAAGCATTCAAGTAGACTCCCAGATGGGTATCTGCATTGGATAGGTACATGCCACTGGCACAGATTCTAGAGTTACACTGCTCAGTCAGGAATCTGGCTTCACCACTCATTGGCTCAATTCCCTCCAGCCTCAGTTTAACCATTAGAAGTTGGGGAGGAGATAATATTAGTATCTATCATCTATCTATCTATCTATCTATCTATCTATCTATCTATCTATCTATTTATCTAACAGGGTTGTTATGAGGAGAAGATGTCTTAGCACAGTACCTAGCACTAAGAAGTGCTCAATAAATGAAAGAAATAATGACAGGGGTGAAGATGGGGGTAACGATGGTCGTGAGGATATGTAGAGGAAGAGAGTGGATGCATTCTTGACTCTGGAGTGAGTTGAGTGAGGAGTGGCCTCAGTGGATCACTCTAGAGAACAGACCATCCTCGAGGGTACCTGTATAATGAACATTCATATACCTCATCCTGAATTGTACCCCATATCTTTAAAATAAAAAATTTGAAAAACAACACACCATCTTGACGGCCCTGCTTCTGCGCAAAGCCCTAAATAAGAGATGCTCTAAGAAACTTATCCCACAATAAAACCTACCCACTCTCTCCTACCTCCATTGTGAGTGGGACACATTCTGTCATCTCTACCCCTGCCTGTGTTCTTTCCCAGAACATATGGATGCAACTCAGCCAGTCAGAGTACCGCTTAATTGGTAGCATTTCGCAAACCATAGCCTTATTGGCTAGAAGGGCAATGATCTCAAGCAAACCTTCTGGTGACTTCACAGTTGGGAAAAATAGATGCCCCCAAGTCATCCCCTCTATCCTCCTCTAAGCAGAAAACCCCTCCCTCCCCTGGGGAAATTCCTTCTTTCATTTGCTGAAAAGTGACTTCTGCTGAAGTGTGTGTTTTTGAAGTGGAAAATTGAAAGCGCACGATTCATTCCAAAAGAAAACTGTTAGTTCACAGCTGAGAAATCACTTTGCTATTGGTCCAAAAAGGGTTGCTTCTGAGGTTTGAGGGGGGCACACATGTAACTCCACTTTCTCTCTCTTCGAGTATAGAACCACTTCAATGGCAGACCAAGAACCGGAGAAATAAAGATGAAAATAGCACCTCTATTACTGCTAATGTTTAATGGGAGGATGTGGCTTGTGTCCGACCAAAATGACTTGCTATCCTACCCCTGAATTGATCTTATTTCGAAAGCTTTAGGCTTCCTTGGGGGGCAGAGCTTGCCCCACTAATCTTCCCACATGGCTGACAGCAGAGACAGTGTGTTCCCTGAAGACAGTCTTATCCAGAGAGAGAGAGAGAGAGAGAGAGAGAGAGAGAGAGAGAGAGAGAAAGAGAGTAGGTCACATATTATAACCTCTTAAGTGACAAATCCCTCCTAGCTGGGTGAGGCAGGGAGCAGAGAGGGGCCAGGTGTGTAGCTTCAGAGACGTTGTTCTGCATGGGAACTACAGAAGGAGGGAGTATCTTGCCTCAGATTTTTGTTTTCCTAACCAGTTGGGCTTAACCTTTAACCTCTGACCAATGAAGTGTGTGGTCATACTGCTCCAGGAAGATGAAAAGCTAATTGTTTAAGAAGTTTTGCCCACCTGCATGAGGCTGCCCTCCCCTCCCCCAGTGTCAACCTCTGCTTCTTGTATCTTCCTGGAACCATTATAAGATACTGTTGATTTTGCTCCCATAAAGCTCCGAAATGGGTCAGAACAGTACATTAATAAAGTAAACTCTAAGGCTATGCTGTGTCCAAGCCTGAAAGCTCAGAGCCTGTTCTATTTCCAATCCAAATTTATGTCCAGCCCCATGACCCAATAACCTCATCAGAGATTCTGTAATGAGGTTTAATAGCAGAGTGAAGATACTTCAATAATAAAATGCATAAAGAGCTAATAAAAAATGCATAAAGATTCTTCAATAATAAATGCCAAAATAAGATGCCCCAAATTTGGATATAAACCCTTCCCATTATCAAATTCCTAGGGAAAGTTTTAGCAATTAAAATCCCAAAGAGATTAAAGTCCAGAATCAAAGTATTTAGCCCTTGTGAATTAAAGTCCAAAGAAAGTCCAAACTGCACGAGTTACATTTAAGTTCAAAGAAATGGAGGTCCTCCCGGTTTCCCATTCTGCTCAGTCTTGGGCAGCGATGTCCTCAGGGTCTGACTGGAGTGGGGAACCCCATGGGTGGCAGGATTCTAAGTTATCCTCCCTGGGAGTGTACGTGAGTACTTCCTCACACCTCAGAAATGATCTAGTTCAACTTCAGATCTCTTGTACACTGCCTTTTTTAAGAGCCCAAAGAATTGATAGCACATTAAAGATGATCAAAGCCCTGTCCCCACACCCATGACATTTAGAAAACAAGGCCACCTGAAGCCCCTACAGTAGTTGTCCCAGGCAAAATTATGTTTCTAGCACCAGGGATCCGTTTTGCCAGACACCACGGCAGAGCATCATGCTACCTGAGGGAAGAAGAAAGACAGAGATGATCTGAGACCAGCCCTAGCAGGATTTCCCATCAGTGCATGTCAGTAGCCTGGAGTCCATGACCTTTGCCCTTCAATGCACAGGGTTATTCCTGGCACTGTTCTATTAACACCCTGTTTCTCCCTCCATTGAGAACACTACCACATCCCTGCATATTGGAAATCTCTTCTGTCAGATTGACCTCTCCCCGTTCTAACTTCCCAGGTCCAGAACCTCCAATGGCAGGATATGAGATGCTCCCTTGAGGAGTCAGACGAGGATAGAAATTTCAAAGGAACTATCCAGAAACTGGTTTCACAACTCTAAAACCCTCACTCTCATCAAGAGTATGAAAAAGTGTGTGGGAGATTGAGAAGGTATTTGTGGAGAGGGTTTCTTTGAAGAGAGCTGTGCTGTGAGTTCTCCTTCCCCAAGGGGGGAAGACGGGTGTGACTCTCCCTTATCTCAAGCCTACTAGAGATCTTCAATGGGACCACTCAGAGAGTAGGCCCTGTAGTGTGGGAGAATCAGTGTCTGGTGTGTGACACTCACCTGAAAATACTGTCTGGGTGACAGGTGACAGCAAGCTGCTCCTGTGTGGAAAGGAAAGCAGGAGTTAGCACTTGGGTGAGTTGTTTTCCCAGAATCCATTTGGGCAAAGATACTTAAGTGTTTCCTAGGGTCTGCGTATGGACCTCACAAACTAGAAAGCTGAGATGGGACAGAGTTAGGCACTGCCCACTGGGTCACACGCAGGGGCAATGGGACCTCAGTAGAAGGAAGCTGAGCCCTGCTCTGCTGCAGGCCCTGGCAGGGGGAACGGGAAGCAGCTATAGCTTTGTATGAAGTTGCAAGTTTGACCATTATATGGAATAAGTCTATATATGAGTTGATTCTAAATGTGACTGAAGGTATCATTGAACTTTTTATTACCACAACAAATGTTCATAAAGGCCATGGATCTGCTCAAGTTTATATCCAGGGGTAGAAGAACTCTCTTCCTTGAATAAATGTAAAATAGACAGTGGGAAACCAAAGTTGCTTTGTGGTTTCATTTCACATGCTATCTTGTTCAAAGCACAGACCACAGTCGCATAGCACTCGATCTGCGTGTGTCTCTCTTATGGATTCTTCTCTGTGTAATTTGTAGGCATATCTCATCTCTGACCAGTAGACTATAAGCTCCTGTAGACAGGTTTCTTCTTTATCAATCTCATAGGGCTCTTTTCTGCGTGTTTGGAACATGGCAGGTATTCAGTAGACATCTGAGGGAAGAGAAAGGGGGAGGGAGAGCGAGGGAAGGAGGAAAAGAGGGAGAGAGAGGAATGAGAGCATCCAGGAAACTCTTGTGCAGTAAAAATCAGTTCTTCGATGGAACCAGAGAACTGTGAGTCTAGAAAGTGAAGGGCATCTTCCTCACATTCTGTCATCTATTTCTGGTCCTTGAAGCTTTTGCCACAGGTAACCTTTTGGCCCAGACCTGCACATGGCCACTCACCACTGACCATTGGTTGCTTAGGACAGATGCACAGAAATGCTGCTGGGCTAATGGAGAAATCATTGGATGGGGCATCTGGAGTTCCTGGTACTAGGGCTGGACACGCACGCTTGGAACTCTTTGTTGCCTCATCAGTAAGTGGGGATGGCAATGCCTTCTCTGCTGAGCTCTCAGAGTTATTATGCAGAGTTTTGGAAAGGGCAGGTTTCAAAAGTGAATGCCAGGTGCTGGCACCTGCTCCAGATTTCAGCTGCCCTTTGAAAAACTGCCACAGCCCAAAGAGGCAGAGCTCTCTCTCTGGTCCTGAGGTTTCCCTTCCAGGCTGAGATCAGAACACCACAACATAGATCCTAGGCCATGCCCTTCCCCTCTGCGTAACTGCAGCCCTCCCCATTTCCAGTCTGTTCTCTTGAGGAGAGAAAGGCTAATAAGTAGAAACAGAAAAGGAATTTCAGTGCTGCCCCCCCGCCACCCTTGTAGTTCTACTTTTAACCTCCTTGATCCTTTGCCTTCACAGTTTGTCCTGAGCAATGGGCTCAGAGAGTGTGTACTCATGTTATCCAGCACAGTTAATTATTAAGTGGCATCAGAACCTCTCTTGATGCTGCTTCTCCAATCTGAGTTGTGCATGTGAGACAGACATGTAGTGGGAGGGGAGAGAGGCAGAGTAAGCAGGAGGAGGAGGTGGAGGAGGAGAGCCAGGGAGCAAAGGGGAGGGAGGGGGAGAACGAGAGACAGGGGGAAAAGGGTGAGGGAGACTTGCCATTTCCACATATTTTTAATTGCATAAATAATACATGTTCATTGTAACAAGTCAAATAATAAGGAGGTGTGTTTTTAAGTGAATGGTCTCACCTTTCCTCTCTCCTTTTATCTTGAAGTAATTTTGGTAATGAACCTGAAATCATGAATCCCTGTGAATGCGTTTGACCCTCAGCCCTCATGGATCCTCTGTCTCACCTAATGTCACCCTTTCCTACAGACTCCTATACACACACACACACACACACACACACACACACACACACATACACACACATACACACACCACTTTCCCATGTCTCTGCTGCCCCTCTAATATATCCCAGACATATTTGTTCCATACCCTCATATAGGCAGAACCTAGCAACATTCCAATTGCTAGTCTTTTAGAATCCATTGGACTGCTCAATGTACCCTTCACTTCGGAGAAACCTGGAATAGTCATAGTAAAATTCCCTTGGCAGACCCTTTCTAAAGAGGAAGCCCCTCCTACAGACGTTGATAGGAAGGATGTATAACTGATCAGGAAGGTACCACTGTGAGACTAGCATCAATGAAATGTGTCTGAACGTTTCCAGGGCTGAGCAAACCATATGTCTTCATAATTTGATTGTGTCCTGGTCCCAGAGGTACCCCCAGCTCTATTGAACACCGATGGAGTTATTTAGGATCATAAATAATATTATCAGAGAGGGTCCACTGGGTAAACAGAGTCAGTGTGTAAATTGTCAGAGTGTGATATTGATTGTTCTTCACTGACTAATGAATTATTCTGTTTAAGAGCCCACAGAAATAGTGCGCTGCATTTCAAGGCAGTGGGGCCTTTGAAGGATTTTCTTGAAGAGCAGCTTCTGTCTAGTGGCGCTGGCTCCCATAGCCAAAGGAGAGTACTTCATCGGCTACTGTGCCATCACAGGAAAATAACAGGTAGCCCCCACGGGCCAGGGACCCCAGTAAGAGTCATGGGGATCAATGAGAGTGATGAATGGAGACAACTGCGAGATCCAACCAAATCCAGCCCCCTGTTGCTGCAGGTTTCATGCCAGGTCTCCACAAAGCTCACAGGCTGCAGATCTACTGCAGAAGGGGCCCAAAATGTGGATTCCAGATAGGGACTTCTTGACATTTGACTTTGCATGTTGACTACAAGCTATTCATTTCATGCTCTGACCTTCCTCGGTGACCTGCCAGTGGCAGACTGAACCCATGCTTTTAATGCAAGGCTATTGGAGGGAGTTTCAAAGGGTGAAGGTTATGGCTCATCTCTGCACCTACCCTCCTTCTTAAGAGTGTAGAGACTCTCTGGCCTACAAGTCTACATCTTGGCCCCTTTTGTTACTGTGACCCCCTAACCTGCCCAAGTTCCACCCACTTCTTGGCCCTTTGCCAATTCATGTTCTCTTTGTCATGGAACGTCTTTTTATATCTTTCCCCCTGCTCTATTTAACAGTTGGACTGTTTGTCATTTTCTTAATGATTTTTCTGAGTTCTTTAGATTTTAGATACGAATCCTTTCCTGAATCTATTTGTTGCAAATATATTTCTTCCCATCTGTGCTTTGTCTTTTCACTCCCTTCATGCCATTATTTTGGTGAACATACATTCTTAATTTTAATGTAGTTAACTTTATCGGTCTTTGAATTCATTATTAATGCTTTTTGTGTTTTGTTGAATAGATCTTCCACACCTCATAGTCACAAAGATAGCCTCCTTTATTGACTTCTAAAAGTTTTACCGTTTGGCTTTTCACATTTAAGTCTTTAGTTTTTCAAAAAATTATCCTTATGGTTTTGTATTAGGATCCAATTTCACTTGGTTTTTTTAATAATAAGTGCAGGCAATTATCCCAGCCCCAAAGTTAAGTTGTCCTCCCCAGTGACCTGCAAGGCCACTCGTAACAACTATATTAAGATTCCATTGTGAGTGGGTCTGTTGCTAGCTCTCTATTCTGATTCACTGGTAAATTAGTCTATCCCTATGCCAATACCACAACATTTTAAACATCCACATGAAAATCTCTCCTTTCTGCTCGCTGGCATCTTCCCAAGACCGACCCCTCCATGAATTCTTCCCTCATCCTCTATTCACTAGCCCACTCCCTCTTCATTTTCTTTGATCTTTTACCTCTGCTATTTATTTATAATGTATTCTATAGTGGCATGTACATATACCTCTCTGTCTCAGACACTAATTCCTGTGGATGAGAGTTTTACTTTATTTTCCCCTGCTCCCACCCCATCTCTCACACTGAGCACAGTACCAGACTCACAGTAGAATCAATGAGTATCTGTTAAAAGGGTATAAAGACCAACCTTGGCAGAGATCTTTAAATCTCAATGGAGTTACCCATCCTGGAAAAAAGCAACAACTTGGGTCCCTCTGGATGCATTACACCTTAACCACAGGAATTTTTTTCTGGCCTATCTGAGCAAACTCAGTGGAGTTAGTGAGGCTGAAGAAACACCGGAGAAATGAAAACTGCCTACCTGTCTTTCCCAGGAAAATCGCTCCAAGACACTCAGGAGCATTGGGCCACGTGCTGCAAGAGCAGACATCCACAGGTTGGAGGTGGTACCAGGTCCAATCAGAAGCCCAGGGGAGCGCCACCATGTTGCCAGCCCAGCAGACTAAAATCCTTTGCCAACCAACAGAGGAAATCCTTGGAGACTCTTGTGCATGCTGTCCACCCCCCACCAATTTACAAAACAGCATTAGTCTTTCTAGTCAGACCTGTATCGCTAGCCTACAAAGGAGACTACCAGAAAGGCACTTCTAGGATCTAGAAATAGAACTGATATTGTGACGCCTTGCAAAGCCCCTTAAGAGAAGTAATGTCTCTGGCACCGGCTAATGCCGGTGGTGCTGCAATACAGGTTCCAGACAGGTGAGGGAGGTGCAGCTTTCTACTGATCTAAAACATGCAAGAAAAGGAAGGAGGAAGCAGAAAGAATAGAGAATGTACTTGGTGGTTGAGAAGACTTACCACACCTCATCATTCACTCAACAAGTATTTTTAAGGCCCCGCTATCCATAGGGGCCTCTGCTAAGTGCTTAAGATTCAGGAACGAAGTAGACCCCAGTTCCTCTTTCTTTTAGAAGCTCACATCCTGGCTATAGACTAACCGCCTCGGTTCCCTTCATGTCCAGAAAGCTGGAGCACAGCTAGATCCTCTGCTTCCAGTTAGGAAAACTGAAAACAACCTCTGGCATTCCTGCACGGTGCCAGGTCCCCACCAGCATGGCAGCTGGGCACGGCGCTTATGAGAAAAATCGCCTAGCCCCGAGTCGTTCGTCTTTGTTTTCTGGGTTCAGTCTTCAAGTTAATTCAGAACAAAAGACAGTTACTTAAATCCAGATATTTTATCTTAATGTGGGTAATTCCCATAATGTCATACATTAAGATGTCTGATTTCAGCTGCCACCCAACAGGCGGCAGGGATGTCGTTGAAGATCTGTTTTATCGCTGCATGTGCATATGTTTCTATTTCGTTTACGGCACATGAGAGGCTGTCACCAAATTGGTCTCGCATTCAAAATGTGGAAATAGAAGCAGTTAGATTCTGACCTTTATGTAAGGTAGGAAGTCTGAGCACAGAGGGCACGTGTGTGTGTGTGTGTGTGTGTGTGTGTGTGTGTGTGTGTGTCTGAAAGAAGGGAGGAGGCAAGGAAAGGGATCTAATTTCCATCCCCCGCCAAGGACCCATATAGTTCATCTGTACCAACAACAACTGGAAAAACCAGATCTTAAGAAACCAATGGCCCATTCCATCTCAAAAGCCCCAAAGTGGCTAACCCAGTGGCTGTCTGCCGAGCCCAGTTCATCAGTAGTAAGAAGGTAAATTGCAAGGAGGGCACTTTTCTGCTCTCAGTCCTCCTCACCTCCCCCAGTCATCTCAGCCAAATTAGCAATGCTTCACGGGGCTGTTTGTTTGGGACTGATTCTGCTACCTCCGCTCTGTTGTTCACCAAGATAGGCTGGGAAGCTGCCAAGCGATTAAGCGATCGTGGTTAGCCTGTGACTTGAACTGCTTTCTTCTGGAATATTAAAAGTTTTACAGCCTCAAGCAGTGCACTTTGGCTCCTAGTAATTAATACCGATTTTACCATAATATCTTATTTTTATGGGCATTATCTTCTTTCTCATGAGCTGAAAAAATATCACTGCAGCTTATGAAATACGTTATAATATCTCACTTAGCGCAATCATATTTGTGTCATTATCTGGCCCCTGGAGCAGCTAATTTAGCCCACATGATATAGAGCAATATTTATTTTCCTTCTGATTATTTGAGGGGCACGCTTTCTGCCATATTGCACATATGGGCAAATCAAGCCTTGATCACAAATACATCCTTCAAGTCTGGGCCATCTCTGCTGACTTTGCCTGACATCTCCTAGCAAACCTGGGCCCTTCATTCCTCTGATCTTTAAAAAATATGTATTCCCATTATATTTCTTAATACATTACAGTGTATTTTTATTTGTGTCTCCCCAAGAGACCTTGAGTCTTTTGAGGACGGAAAGCATATCTTTTCATCTCTCTGTGTGGTCCCTATTTCAGAGCCTCATACATTATATGTGCCTAATAAATATTTTTTGAGTGATGGACCATAACCTTGTATAACTTATTAAATAAGTTCATATAGGCAAAGAACTCGATACAGGACTTGGCATAGAGCAAGCACTCAGTATATGTTGGTTGTTGTTATTATGGTAATTCATGTAAAGACAAACTCTGTTTCCCTGTAATTTGCAGCTATTGGTCTTTGTTCTATCTTTGGGTTATGTGCCAGCATTGATAAGCCTAAAAGGCTGCTCTCAGCAGTAACTAGCTGAGCTACTGTCCATCTTTTAGCCAGTGGTCGCGTAGGAACACTAAGTCCTGAAAGGTGGGGTTTGGTGGAGGATGACTTACTGTATCCTTCTTCCCCGGGGGAAATTACACGTTTGTATAGTATATGAACACTTCCAAGATGTTTCCATAAATGCTGCTTTATTTGATCCTCCTAAAAAGCCGGTGGTGTAGATGGGAATGTACCATTTTATTTCCATTTAATGAATACTTTCTGGTGACCTGCCCAAGATCATATATGCTATGAAGAGTGGAAGTGGAACTTGAGTCCAGGATTTCTGACTCCACTACAAGAGCCTCTAGGCATATACCTGCCAATGTCCTTTGAAGTGACCCTTCACAGTGGTGGCTTCAAAAGATAAATGACATAAATCGGCCTGAGTACCCCAGAGTAGCTCCACCTGGCGTGATATGGGGCAGAAAGGCTGCACTTGCTACCTCCCCTAGACAACTGAGGCAGAGAACTTATCTTCCAACCCAGTCTGCCCCTTCACTTTATGCCTTTGGTCCTGGCTGTGGCCCAAAGTCTCCCTGGTACTGTCTTCTTTTGATACCTTAATACATTCATGGAATTGACAAGCATAAAAGATGGAGCACCTCTTCTCCAGCTGTCAGCTGATTGGACTGCTGGGAACCAGTGGGTCATGCCACACTAGTGATCAGGAGAACTGTTGTCTGGTGTTGGCATCCGGGAGGGTCTTGAGGCATGAGGACTGCATTATTTTACACCCTTACTTCTGGGCAGAGGGAGCCTCTCCCTGTGTAGAGAAAAGACTGTTGGTCCTCCCACAGAGTCATCATATCCAGCAAAGAAGGCTTCATGGTGTCAAGGAAAAAGTATGTTCCAGTTCTACCACTGATTAATCATGTTGGCTTGCGCAAATGACATTCCCGCTTAGAGACTAAGTGGCCTCTTCAATAAAATGAATGAATAAAAAAAAAACAAGATACCTTAAAAGAGCCAACGGATTATATAAGAAAAACATTTTGGAAACTAAAGTCCATATAATGGAAGGGATTATTCCGCCTGAAGCTAATTTCTGTGAATTTTCAAGTTATATTTGTCGTTCTCCTCAAGTTTAACCTGGCTGTGAATTTTACACATCCCTTCCACATTTTGGCAGCAGAACCACAATGACTCAATGGAAGTACATGAAAGGGTTATCTGTTCTGCAGGATGACTGCTGGCTAGGGCAGAGGCCACCCTAAATTTAAGCTGCCCATGAGACACTCTGTGGAAGGCGGTGATGGTGTCACATTTGACCCAAGAAGGGGGAGGCAGTGAGGAACCCAGGCAATCCAATAACCATCTAGCTTCCAAACACCAATTCACTTAGAACACACATTCTTCATAAAGCTCTTGATGTTAGAAGTGTTTAATTTTTAAATCTCAATAACATCAGGTTGTGTGTATCATAGAAACTATCTGAAGTCAGCACTTAAATCATGGTATCATGGAATCTCATAATTAAGGAAACTTGAGGGGTTATCTTTCTAATTCAACCCTGATCCAATTGCTTCAGTTGGTGACGGCTCTCTCCATGACACAAACATAATTATAACTTTTCTTGTGGTGGAAAATGTTTCTTGTCCATCTTTGTCTTCCATAATGCCACTTTGTGTCTTCCATCACAGTGACTTGAACATAGTCAATGCTAAATAGGTACTTTTTGAATGAATGAATACATAAGTAAATAAATGGAGAATAAATGAATAAAAGAATGAACTTTCCTTGCATAGCTAATATGATTTCAGTTCGACTAGTACACAAGCTGCCTTACTTGCTAACAGTGACTTGAAATCATTTACTCAGTCGATAAATTATCCATTCAATCATTCACTGGATAAATATTTATTGGGTGCCTGCTATATGCAAACACTATTCTAGGCACTGAGAGCATATCATTAGATAAAGCAGACAATGGAGGATCTAATGAGGAAAAATTAACAGCCGATTCAATTGATTGATGTTAAACAAATAAAATACTGAATATTTCACTACTGACTTAGCTATTTTAGCAACATTTAGGTACAACTTTTTGAAAATTAATCTGTTGACATCTACTATTTCCTGACACTCTTCTAGACATTTTGGGGAGAATAAGATTGATTATATGCATAAAGGTATCAAAATGTATGCCATGTGAATTAATGGTACACTTACTACACACTTTAGTACATTTGTTTTAAAACATTACTTACAGATTTTTTTCCTACCATATCTATGACCTGGGTTATTAAATTTTTATATTCCATAAGGACTTTATGAAGATAGTGTGTCTATGTGTGAGCTAGCTAGATTTGTATTAATCTGTCATTTATTCTAGGAAATGGGGGTACTGACAATAACTGTTATCTGTGTGTGCGACTGGGGCTGAAAAGACCATCCTGGGACCAACTGTCCTTTCCACACTGTGCACATAAGAAGATTACTCTTTGGTTTAGGAAAGAGCGCACTGTTTGCAAAGTCCATGATTGTTTACTGCACAATTGGGCTCTCAGCTCGGATAACTTTTTGCTCCAGAACGGCCCCCGGTGGTGCTTCCCACTCTCCCATGACCCTTCCTTAGCATGGAGCCTACCATGGCCATGTGCCTGAGGGTTTACTCTGCTGCAGGAGCTACTTAGTCCCCAGTGGTTCTATGTCAGAGCTGGCATTGGGTCTGAGGGTGTCCACTGACTGTACCCTTGGCTGTGGGTCTTTCAAAGTCATTCTTTTCCCATGTAGATGCTCACTTGGTAGGTAAAGAAGATGTTTCTGTTTCTTCCCAAAACAGCTGTTTGTTTTAAAATAGAGAAAGCACCTACAAATCATGCGGATTTGTGTTGTACAAGGTAAAGCAATGGATTTTTTGTGGTGTATTTGATGCTTTTGGAATTACATAGGTACAGGTTTGTAGAATTTATGCAACTTGAATATGGTGCGTAATAATAATGGATATAATAGGACAATATATAATAATCACCCTTTGGATAAAAAAGTATTTATTTCATCTTTTAGTTGTCTGCTGACCTTATTGCTCTTACAGAATTGCAAGGTCATAGGGCAGGGGCCATGGCTTAGATACATTCTTTTATTTCTAATAGGTAACACAACACTCTGCACACAGTGGTTACTCGTTGTGTTTTTATTGATCAATGAATACATTTTAAAAGCATAAGTACTTAAAAATATTTTTTAAGAAACTGAGGTCCATAGAAAAGTGTCTAAAAGTCTAAACTAAATTCCATGTGCCTATAAACAAAAATCATAATTTTAACCAACAACCAAAGATATTAAGTTCATCCTTTAACCTTTACAACTAGGCTATAAAATAGGCAAGGATGACTTTACTATCCTGCATGATAAGTAAAATAAAAACAAAACAACAAAAAAACTGAGGCTACCAGGGTGGTTTCATTTGGCCAAAGTCACACAGTCGGCAGGAGGCAGAGGAAGAAGGCACGAGGAGGCAGCAGGTTCCTACAAAAAGCTACATCTTACAAAACAAATGAGCTCACTAAATACTTGATGAATGAACAATGTATTAAATGGGCACCTATTATGTACTCAGCCACGTACAAGGAGTTTTGGGAACAGTACAAATATAAGACATGGTTTCTGTTTTCATGGACCTTACCACCTGGCTAGAAAGTTCTGGAATCCACAAGCAAATGTTGAAATAACCACGTAAGGCAGAGCGTGAGAAAGGCCAAAATAAGTGCAAGAGATCCTAAGTAACAGGGAGTTCAGAAAAGGAGTAGGCCAGCAAAGAGGCACAGTAGTCAGGATGATGCTAGTTGCATCCCAAAGGTTTTGGGGGCATTGATTTCAACATTGGCAATAGTCTGGTCTGCAGGGCTGTTGAGACTTACCTGACTCCCAGGGAAGGAGGGCTCTTTGGCATCTCTTCACATCCCTCCCTTCCCTGTTCGGCAGAAAGACAGGCAGAGCAGCCACCTGAGAAGCAGGGAAAGAAAGCCCTCCTCTCCCCAGCGACCCCATTTTGGGCACAAATGCTGCTTTCTGGGGCAGCAGTGAGGAGTCCCTCTATTAACAGGGCCCCATACACTCAGGGCATTACTCCCTGGAGAAGCCTCAGGAGAAGGGGTTTCAGGGGCAGACTCCTTCATCCCCAGAAAGTTGCCCAGACCCTTTAATTAGTGTCCCAGTTTGTTACATCTGCCACTGTTTTCCCCCAAGGGATACAGCCCGGCCTCACTTGCGCTGACTGTTATCTTTCAAGAGCTCAGAGCAGAGTGCTTTTTCAGTAACCTCATCAAAGGATAAGCTAGGATTCAGATAAGCTTTTCAAGGAGGAAGTCGGGGTTATAATTTTCAGAGACTTCTGAATGTCACCTCCAATTTTCAACTATTCAGTTCAAATGCCACTTTAGGGGAGCTGGGCAGCCTCAGATATTGAAATGGCAACCTCTGACCTCGGTCCTTCTACAATCCTGGTCATCTTAGAGCCCGGCAGATCCAAGAGTTGAAAGTGCTAGAGATGTCTGACTTTATAATAATTCTGCTTCTCAGAAGTGCAAATTACGCAGGAATTGGTGCTAAACTCTCCATTAACTACAGAGTCCAAAGAACCTTTAGTTTTCCAAATTACCTGTCAGTTTCTCCGTGACGCCATATAATTCTGTCGTTTAGGGGGAAAAAATGTAATTTTTGTAATTTGAAATTTCAGTGAAATTTCTAATTGAATCTGCATTTAACTTTGAAGACTTAATGTTCCTCCATTTCAGCAATGGGTTGAGTCACATCTAAAATTTCAGTTTCATCTTCCCCTGAAATCTGCAGCTCTTTTCTTTTATCTCTGGCAGGAACACCACTATGGCTGTAGCGGTCGCTCATATTTTAACATATACTCTTCATTCTAAAACAAACCTTCAGAGATCACCTCATCCATCCTCCCACCGCCCCCGCCCCAGTGCTGTGAGACAGGCAAGGGGTTAAGTGAGAACTAAACTCAAATAAGGTTTAAAAGATAGTCACTTCCCCTCTAAAAATAACTCATAAATGGTGATATACCACAATGATTCTTAGTAATGAATTCTGGTAATACATAGTCATCATAGTGATTAAATTATAGAATATTTTGGGGTTTTGTGGTTTTCAATCGTTCTCCCTGAGGAAACTTTGGAGCAGATATCATAATTGAGGGTCTCATTTATTTTCTACCCTCATATTAACCAGAAGAACTCACTGTAATATAATTAATTAATACAATTAAAAGTGGGGCTTTTCTGGTTAAAACTGTCTGTTTGGTTTCTGCCTAAGAATTCACTTAAAGGAAGAGTTACCTAGTGCTGGGGGGAAAAGGTTTGAAATCCACTGAGCAAATACTATGTTACAGCTGGGGAAACTAAGACCGGTGGGATTACTTGACATCTGACTCAATGCCATGTGTTCATTCATTCCCCAAATACTTATTGGGAGCTTTCTATGTGGTAGGTATGTTCTAGGTACTAGAGTACAATAGTGAACAAAACAAAGCCCTTGCCTTCATGGAGCTTGTATTCTAGTGGAAGGAGGTAGACAATAAGCCAGAGAGCAATTTGTGTTTTGCCAGGTAGTGCTAAACACTATGGAGAAAAATAAAATAGAATAAGAAGGAGGAAGCAACTTGGAAGTGGGAGGGAGCATGCTATTTTATGCAGCATGGTCAGGAAAGCCTTATGATAAGGTAACTCAGGAAGAACTGAAGGAAGTGAGAAAGTAGCTACGCAGATATCCAGGAAAGAAACTTTCCAGCAGGGAAAACATCAGACAGAAAAGGCACAGCCAGAGAAGCCAGAGGTGTGGCTGAAATGCTGCAAGCAAGAGGCAGTATCAAGGATAGTCAGAGGATCAGAGGGACCTGATCACCCAGGATGCTATAGATTGGTGTAGGTCATTAGTGATTTACCCTGAGTGAGCTGGGAGCCACTGGAGAGTCTTAAGCAGAAGAGTGACATGGCCTGACTTTGTTTTTCTAAAGGACTTCTTTGGCTGCTGAGAGGAGAATAGACTCTAGTTGGCAACGATGGAAGTTAGGAGACAGGTGATGAGACTACGGCAGTGATCCAGGCCAGGGAAGATGGCAGCTTGGACAAGGGTGGTGGCAGCTGGGCTGATGAAAACATGATCAAGTCCTGGATATCTTCTGAAGGTTGAACCAAAAAAATGTGCTAATAATTTGAATTTGGGGTAGGAAAGAAAAAGAAGAGTAAAAGTGACAGCAAGTTTTAATGGACTAAGCTACTGGAAGAATGGAATTGTCATTTTCTGAAATGAAGCAGGCTAGGGAAGAGGCTGGTCTGGGTGGGAAAATATGGGTTTTGCTTTGGCTGTCTGAAGGTTATAGAGCCTATTAGATAGTATTAGCCTTCAAATAAGAACAAAATATTTAGCCAGCACTAGAAAGCTTTTTTCTGCTATTTCTTTGCACATTTTGAGAGAAATACAAAAAGTAAAATAGAGGCAATTCAAATTTTTTTTTTTGAGTCAGAGTCTCACTCTGTCACCCAGGCTGGAGTGCAGTGGCATGCTGCTTACCTGCTGGGCTCAGGTGATCCTTACATGTAGCTGGAACCACAGGCATGTGCCACCATGCCCACCTAATTTTTTGATGTATTGTAGATATGAGGTCTCTCTATGTTGCTCAGGCTGGTCCCGAGCTGCTGAGCTCAGGCAATCCTCTTGCCTCTGCCTCCCAAAGTGCTGGGATTACACAGGCTTGAGCCACTGTGTTGATTGCCTATTTTTAAATGACCTCCTGCATGCCTGTGTCCCAGCTAGACTGTAAGACCCCCAACAAAAGGATGTAGCTTGTTCATCAAACAACCCCAACCCCTGGCCCAGATAGACACAGACATAGAATCTGCCAAGTTGTGCTGAAGAATCTAACACTAAGC